>ONZA01015760.1:23316-34824 GCA_900322205.1 Kewa caespitosa | reverse complement strand
GAAAATTTCATACTTTTTTGTATATTATAAATATGGATTCTAAAACCTTTGTATATTAATACTTTTGTTACATTAATACATTCTTTTTAAATTCAAATACACCAAAACTAATTTGGTACATAACAGTACACTTGGTACACTTCATGTTACACTTATGCTGCACCCTTAACCACATTTGTTACACCAAGTGACAACACTTCCTTTTGTATACCCCACACACTTTTTTTGTACACTTTACTTACATACTTACACACTTCCTTATACACCCATATACTACACTTTACCTTTACACTTTCCACCCATGTACATATACATGTACATGTACACCATACAATCACCCATCCATTCTCCCCTATATGTATTCCCATCAAAAAGATGGGTCAAAGGCCATTTCATCTTTTCTCTCTTCTCCCACCACCACTACTACTACATCTAACACTTGGCAATTTTCAGGAACTCAAGAGGATTAACCTCTCTAATTAGTCCATAATTAGAGAGTTTAACTCCTAATTTTAAAAATAAAAGTGTTTTAAAACTAATTCTTTTCCTCAAATTTTTTATCTTTTTTTCCTAACACCAAGTAAGGGCCTTTGGTTAAGGGAACTTAGTTACTAATTAACTTACTTCTTCAAGTGCCAATAGTGGATCATCCAAGGAATCACAACAAGGGTGAGTCTTCTAATCTCTTTTCAATTTTTCATCTTTTCTCTTAATCACACTTACTAACTCAATTTGTCTTTTTGTGACCATTTGATCTTTCTTCTTTTTGACCTTTCAACGCGGTTGGGTGCCCCACTACTTGCGAGCAGCACCTTTCCAACCTTTCACCATAAGCGAAATGGCTACTTTACATTAGACGTTATTTTGACCCCCACCAAACCGTTGTGAGCAACTTTAGGGTTGAGTGCTTAAGTTGGTGAATTTGTAATTTGTGTAACTACCCCATTTTTCACTTTATTTTAGCTAAAAACAACAAAAAATGAACAAAAATCGTGGTTGTGTTCTTGGCTAATCAATAAGTGAGTCTCAGGAGACAAGTTTAGTTTTCAGATTTTCGTACAGTTGGACACCTTGTCACTAAAAACACAATATCTCACTCATTTGAAGTCAGATTGAATTGATTCAAAAGTCTACTGGAACCTAACTCAAAGAACATCATTTTGATAACAATAAAAGATGATTTGGACCTCTGAACTGCTCTAAAACCCCTTCGAAGTTGGGTAAAATGTTAGTAACAATTACTGTGTAACCTTCGGTTTAGGCTAATTTCCTCTTAATTGGTTAGGATTTTAGATTTTTTTTTCCTTAATAACAAATGAAGTAGACGTAGTGCTTTGCAAATACACAAAAAACGTCCTCAAACTCCAAATAATTTTTGACTTATAATTTTCCCAATTTCACCCAGTGAACTGTCCTGGGATCTGACATAGCGTCTCACCATTAAATCAAAACAAATGTTCTCAATCATTGAAATTAAATTGTGCAATTTTACAGAGTACCTTCATCAGTATGTAGCACATTACCAAAAATGGATTTAAATTTTGATAAACCGAAAAATCAATAACAATGTCTTAGTGACCCGCTGCCCAGTTTAACGATCAAACTATAAATGGTCTAGAAATAAAATTGTTTTGAGTCTCTTTGACCCAATTATTTTGTTGTCCATGTGGAGGACTTAGAAAGCTATCATTCAGATTTGGAATCAGACAATTTTATTTTTAACCAATTTATAGTGATTTTTCGAAGTTGGATCTAGCCCGCTGTCCCGTCCAATTAAACTGTCATATTTGAGGATATTTAATTAACTCAATTTAAGTCCGAAAATCACAAAACTCTCTAGTTTAGTACTTTTGTTAGTGTACCAGCACGCACATTGTTTTCGTAATTTTTTGAGTTCATTTGACAAGCATTCTAGAATTAAAGTGTTGAATGTTTAATAATAAACCATTACCCAAAATTGTGATCCAACTTCAAATGGTGCCCAGAGGTCCCTATGCCACGTCATGACTTAATCCTTGCCTTGAGTGGATTTTTGATTACTCGCAAGAGTGAAGACCGGCTTCAAACGAGCATTTTGCATCATTAGGACACTTGTCCTATTTCATAGGCTATTTTATGCCGCTTCTCCAAATTTTAGGAATTTCTAGAAATATTCCATTTTTGGAATATTGTATTTTCTTTTTTAAATCTGACCATTTAAAAACTGTCTCGCGAGACCATTTGTGGGATTATGCTTATCTCTTTCCTTTCATGCTTGTCACCACATGTAAATACAACTCGGCTTTTATAATAAAATGAACCTAGTTGGCAATTCTCAATTGTATTTGAAGCGTGATTCACTCTTGACATGTTGGGCCCACTCGTATCAGTTTGGGCAATGATGAGACCGCCGGTCCCAAAAATTGACTCTTATGGATTTTCTCTAAACAAGATAACTCCTAAGCAGATATGCCCCCAGTGGAATTACTTGGCTCTGAGCTCAAACTGACATGTTTTGCCTGATACTTGGCCCCAGAGATGACGGTTGACTTGGTCGCTCCTCTTTGCATTTCTTGACCTGAATGGCCATTAGTTCGAATTAATCAAGGATAGAATATCAGTTGTTAATTATCAACTATCTCACACTTGCATGCTTGTTTAGACTTAGGACCGGCATGTCTTTTGGATGTATGGCATGACCCCGTGGCAAATTCGATGCTAGAATCGAACATTCACTTGTACGCGATGATGGGTACTCCACCCACCTCCGCTTCAAATACTACCCTTCATCATCCCCAACGTAGTATATACTCCCGACCTGTGGAGTATCCAATGATTGAATGCAAACGAATGCTTGATCGTCCTTTCTTTTTTGGCTCGGGGCCATTACGGGGGACTCGTTCACTTATCCTATGGATCCACTCTCCATCTCATTAAGCCTACCATATCCATCAACTCCACATACCAAAATATAAACCCCTTCACTCCCCGAGAGTTCATTTCCTCCCTTGAAACGAGAATACTCGAGAATCAAATGCTTATGCTCTTGAGCCAAGTTCGGGTTAATCCACCTATCATAGTGGACATCTTGGGATACCCCGGTTCTCACTCCGGCTATGTCCCTGGTGATGTTGGTCATACTCCAACCTCTCCCACCCTCGGATTGATACGACTCTTGGCACGAGTCATATGAGTTTGCCTCTTGGTTATTACCTTTTTCAGCAGGAACTAGCTCACCCATCCTTACCCATTCCCACTGAGTAGCTCCGTGGACCTGCTGAATGGATCCCCCGTACAGAATTACGTTAGGGCTTTCATCCATGAGTGGACTAAAGTCCCATGATGAGCAGTACGTAGCGCAGTACCACAATATCCAAGCCCGCCATACACCAAAAGCAATGTCGGACGAACGGTCTATTTTGTACATTTGCGTGCTAACTTCCAATGTGCATATACATGTGCTTGTTTCAATTTTGTACATTCGCATGATACCTGCTTAATTGTTTTCTTTGGTTTGTTTTGGTTATAATCATGATCATCCTCAAATTCACTCAAAAGATAAGGACAATGACGTATTAGTAGGTGCCCGTCGCATGATAGATAGGGAAATGGGCACCTCGGATGTCCGTACCCTGTAACTTAAACTACGGACCCAGATTTTCAGGCAGTCAGATCTTTTGCCTTATCCATCACTGAGTCACTATGGTTTTGCGATGGTTTTCCTTAAAATCTAGTTCCGATTTCCCGGAGAAATCCTCCGTCCCTTTTTGGGTTATAACAGGGTGGCGACTCCAAACCTTCTTTTTTACAGGCTCTAGGGCCTCCGTGTGGGCGGGAGCCCCAAATCCCTTTCATAGGAAAACAACACATATCCTTTTCCCCGGTCCCATATCAGTGCACAGGGGGTATGGCATCAAGATACCTATAAGCTTTGATAGACAACATTTTTATGGACTCCATGGCCCCTTAGAAAGCATCCTATAGTCAGAAAAAACCAAGTCTTACTTCCATTTACATTAACAAAGATTATATATTCACATGTGTTTTGGGTATTTTTGGGTTGGAGAGAGGAACCTTGAAACTCAAAGTGTTGACGTGCTTTTGCTCAATGAGAGTTGAGGAATTCCGAGGTGCTCCTTGGTATCGAGTTGACCTCTAAAATAAAGCTCTTGAACTGCCCCTGACGTGATTAGGTGATCGGTTCTCTGATGCTTAAGTCAGTTCGAGATAAGTGAAATGAGTTTGACCACAAGGTAGACCGAGGGGTAAATAGAAAGTGCAAAGGTGTACATAGGACTAGATCATTTCAAAGAGTTAATGTTGAGAACAAAATGCAATGAATGTGCCTTAAATGAATAGTTCTTGTGTACCTTATTGGGATGCATGACATGTCCTTATACAGGGTCTTGTCCCCCAACCCTTATTAGGATTTTTTACTTCTAGCAGGGAAGCGTCCCACCTCGTGGGCTTAGTGGGCCCCCCAATTGTATGGGACCCAGTTGGAATTTCAACACGACCATTTGGCAAGCCTACTAAAATTGGGCTAGTTGGTCCTTCATCAAATGTTTGGAAGGTTGAGGTCCCCCATAATCAGGTCCTAAGGAAACTTGGCGTTGTCAGGTAGTTTGAGAACTCCATTCTGCCGATGCGTTGTTCTCAAATTTTCCCAGGACAAACGCGTAATTTTAATGGGAAATGGCCGAAACATTTGCCCCTCGGATTAGGTCAGAGACAAAGTCTTCCAAGGTCGCTGCCTAATTGGAACTACGAGGCCGCGAAGAGCGTAGAGCGTAGCCTAGTTGCAACCGAAAAAGTGAAGAAACTTCTTGAAGCTGGGTTCATTAAGGAGTGCCAGTAGCCAAAGTGGCTCGTTGTAGGAGCCACGGGCCTCCCGCAAGGTTTCACGCGCGTCCCCCCTCCGAAATGCGTGTGTTTGGGGGTTAAGTTACGTTTTGTTATTTTGTTGTTTTTATGTGCTAAATGGCACAAATGAGATTTTCTTGAGTTGCCAATTGTTGTAGGAAAACAAAGGAAGCGTTCTTTTAATACTCCCATTTTGTTTCTAATGGGAAGCACCTTCACTCCTCGACAACGTCTAAGTTCGAGAGCGCAGGTACGAATCGGATGTGGAATGCATCCGAATCACCCATTTTACAATGTCCACTACTTATGATTTAGGAAATTTCACGTAAGCTTATTTTGTTCCACACAAGTTCATTTTTATCCTAAATGTTGATCTAAGTTATATACAGCCTTTATCAGTTAGGGTATCACTTTCAACATGCATCCATATTATTTATTCTTCTTTTTTGAGGGAAACATGCATCCATATTAGTCCAGAAGAAAAATAAAACAAAATAATTTACAATGTCATTAGGGAGCGGGGAGATTGCCGAATGGGCAAAAGTACATTAAAAGAGAAACAAAAATAAGATAAAAATAAAACAACAAACTAAAATGTAAGTCATTCAAAAAAAAATATTAGAATTATTATTATCTTTAGATTCATGACATAAAAAAAAATAAAAAAATAAAATAAAAGGGATGAAATAAAACAAAATCATGAAAAAAATAATAATATGAGTTGTTAAATAAAAGAACATAACATTGGAATACTATATTCTTCAGATTCATGACATAGAAAAATAAAATAAGATGCAATAAAAGAAAGAAAAACATTATGAAAAAAACCTCTCACAAGATGATCATCTAGGATTTGGACCCCCTAGGAGCCTACCTTCGGACGGGTTCTCCTTGATCGTTTCTTACATGCGGAATTTTGTCACTTTGAAATGATTCTGGAGCTCTTCGCAATTTGTGCATTGGAACTTCGAAAATGTGAAAAAAAATTGTGGAAAATATAAAGCAAAATGTGTTTGGGAAGAATCTGGTTCCTGTTTTGTTTTTTTTTTTTTTTGTTTTTTTTCCTTCATGGCGGCTTTATATATGTAAGGCTTTTCCTATTTGATTGTGGTCAAATTTAATGCACTAGTGGCCAGCGAATATGACCAAATTCACTAGGATGACCAGCGAATATGGATGTATTTGCTAGGCTTGGAATGAAATTGGGTATATTCGCTGGAAAATGAAACGAAGCCTGAAAGAAAACCTCCTAAACAACTCAACAGATAGCGAATATGAACAAAATTCGCTGCATAGCCCATACTTGATGGATGCCCAGCGATTTTAAGCATGACTCATCGATTTGTCTACATATTTGTTGGCCTTTGATTTCTCTATGCGTTGAACCGTGGTTTTGCTTGAGGCGGAAGTTCATTACATTCTTCTAGAAGCCTTTAGGGTGATCCATTTTTGACCTTTTTTCCCTTAGACTCTCGGATTTGTAGGTCTAAGTGCTAGATAGTTCAAGAAAAGTAGTTCCATTGGCTAATTATTGTCATCGGGTCATAGGGGTTACACATATTAAGTGTCAACAAAAGCCCCCACTTTGACCGAGGCACATAGCGGCGAAAGTCAAAGTACTTTAAATTTTTGAGTGTCAAGTGCACTAGCATACTGTGTCGGTTGCTAAAAGTGTTCAACTTGGGGTACTGGCTCTTATCCTTTGTACATGATAATCTTGGTGTTCTCTAAGTGACTCGGGTCACTAATAATAACATCTCGGCTTGTAATGATGTCTCGTGTTAAGAAGTTATTTATGCTTTGTGGGAGGCTTTTCTCAACTTCCTCGGGTCAGAAAAGATTTTGGGATGAGCTAATTGATATCCTAAGGTCAGAAATAATTTATGGACAAATTTATTAATTTTCTGGGGCCGAAAATAATTTGTGTAGGAGTTTATTGACTTCCTTGGGGTCGATAATGGTTTTTGGAGGAATTTATTGACTTTTAGGGTCGGAAATAATTTGTGTAGGAGTGTATCAACTTCCTGAAGTCGGAATTTTTTTTGTAGGAGCTTATGGACTTCCTGGGGTCAGAAAAGATAATTGCATTGGCTTTAGTGATTGCCCGAGTCAGTTACATAGGCTTTTATTGACTGCTTGAGTCAGAAGAATAATTATACACGCTTTTATTCACTGTCCGAGTCAGAAATAATTTTTTCCTTTGGATGGGGAATTAATTGACTTCCTTGGGTCAGAAATGATGGTAAGTACAGTTTATTCACTTCTCGAGGTCATAAATAATTTTTTCCTTTGGATGGTGAACTAATTGACTTTCCTAGGTTAGAAATGATGGTTAGGGGATTTTATTGACTTATCGAGGTCAGAAATAATATTTTTCTTTGGATGTGGAATAAATCGACTTCCCTAGGTCAGAGATTATGGTCATTGGAGTTTATTGACTTGCTGAGATCAAAAGTAATGTTTAAGGGAGTTTTGTTGACTTCCTGAGATCTAAGATAATTTGTGGGACAAGTTTATTGACTTCTTGGGGTCAGAACTAATTTTTGGGGGAGTTTATTGATTTCCTATGGTCATGGATAATTTGTAGGGAGGGGTTTATTGACATCCTGGGGTCAGGGATAATTTTGCGTGAGTAGTTTTTTGACATCCTGGGTCAGGGATGATTTGAAAAGGAGTTTATTGACGTCCTCCGATCAACAACTTTTTGTTAGGGTAAGTTTTTGGCTATATTTGTAGTTGAAAGGAAGTTTTCTTGCCATCCTTGGTCAAATAGTTTTGAGAAGTTTAAGCAACGTTTGAGATCGGAAAAGGTGCATAGAAGTTGAGAAGAAACTTTGAAACCCAAAACCTTATGGATGTTGTATTTTGATTCTCAAAATCCGGATGATAGGGGATGTATATCGAGTCTCAAAATCTTGGGCCAAGAATAGGTGTTTGATACCCTTTTGACTTCTTTTTTTCATGCCATATATTCAAGTAAGCAATGTTTGATTGCTTTCTTTTTTTTCTTCATGTGAGAAATATTTGATTGATTTTAGGCATGACGGTTGTAACATTGGCTCATGTCTTGAGCTCTTTTTTCATGTATGACATGTATAAGGTAATGATGCCTTGATTACATGTCCATTCAGTTGATCATCTATGACATGTATTAGGCCAGGTACCTAGTATGCTTGTTTGTTGTCATGAGTCTTTTGAGCTTTGATGGTTTCCTTTTTTTATGACACGACTTCTTCTTGTTTTCATCTTAGGCGAGAATGGAGAACCCATATGTTGTGGTGGTCGATGATGCTACCATGTTCGACTAGGATGCTTGAGGCATGACTTATTTTTATAGGAAAACACTTGATCTTTTGTATAAGTCACCCTTGCATGAAATGGTCTATTAGAGCGCTTTTCTTTTTTGGGCTTCACCTTCTCATGGGAAGATGGAGCAGAGTGATGAAGGTGTTTAAATTCAAAGAGCCTAAACTATAGTAATCCTAAGGCTAAAGGCTCGAATGGATTTGGCTTGTCCAATGTGATGTTTGGATGACACTTTTGTTTACTTTTGAGGTCATGTAGTGAGGCTGGGTCTCATGGTGTATGGTTGTAGATGAGCTATGCGCTCATGGAAGACAACCTGTGATGAGGTTTATGCTCACGGTGTAGGTGAGTGGGTAATGTTTGATGATTTCATAAGATTAAAAAGAGTGCAAATGCCAAGTCCAAGTCTCTTGGATTCAAGGATTATTTGGGATGTTTCGTAGAAAGCAAGGTTGATTGAACTTCGACGGAGTGCGTCACTGGCCCTTTTGAGAAGGCTCTTTTCTTCCTTCTTTTTAAAAATGATTTTTGTTGAAGCCAAGTATGAGAGGTTTTCCAACATACTCGAGTGGAAATCAAGTCGAACGTAGTTCGATAAAGTTTTCAATTACCCTAGATTTTTTCCCAGATGCATTCTCTTGGATGATCGATCTAGCGAGCTTTCTATACATGGCAAAAAGAAAGACTTCGTTGAATTGATAATTTGGTCATGCATCAATTTGGAGTGAGTGCGTGACTCGACAACTAGTTTATGTAATCGAGACACTTCCTATTCTTCCCTATCTTTGAGGGTTTTTTTTGTGCGATTGCCATAGGAAGAACAAATAGCTATGGTATTAGACCTAGTCATTTTTCGTGTGGATAAGACATGGGTCCGTTTTATGTGAATGTCCCGAAAAGGAATGCTTAAAGGGCGTGTGTGACATGCATTTTTGTTTTCTTTTGAGGACATCCATGTATTTTGAGGGTGGTGTCCTCCTTGAAGAGGTAATTTAAACAACTATTCGAAATTTGAGTCGGCATGTGCAGAACATTCTCCTTGCCTCTCTCCTTACCTGTGCCTTCAAGAAATGTGGGTCATCAGCAAGACCCAAGTATCGGCTCCTTCAATTCCAAAAAAATAGTTTTTAAAAAAGTTTCCGTTTTTATGAAAAACAAGAAATAGAAAAGAGAAAAAGAATAACAAAAAACTCATTCTCGAATCAACTCTAGGTGGAGACGAATTATTCTATGCAGCTAGAGAATGTTAAAAAGTTCAAGCTACCTTCCAAGCATGTTGGGACACAATGGTGCATTACCGGAAGACCCCAGTTGTGATGAAACTTTTTTTTTTTTTATTATTATTATGGTCTGGCCTTTGTGGGGTTACCTACGTATCCGTATAGGAATTAGCCAAACTTAGTTCAGATAAAGTGATTTTTTTCCTATAGTATTTTTTCTTTTGCCTAACATTATCATGGATGACGTATGAGTGTTTTCTTCAATTCTCCTAGTACTTTTAGGTGAAGATGACATGGGATACGGGTCACCAGGTTGCATTTACCTCGTCAATGTGACCCGTGTGTTTTCTTTTAGCATTTGACCTCACCGTTGGGCAGTTCATCTTCTATTGCTAATCCATCCTTGATAAGTTGATTGAAACTTCTTCTGGGTTGGAGAGCCATATGCTTCCTGAATTCCATCCTTAAGGTTTTTATGATAAGGTTGACTTGTTTTTTTTTTTTTTTTCTGAGGGTCGGTTGACCATATGGGCCGCCCATTCCCTCCAACAGTTAACAAAGGTCATTAAGGTTTTTCATTGATGTTGTTTTATAGCCTCTAATTCCCTCATGGTTATTGGGTGTTCAGTGTTGTATGAATATAGGAGCATGAATTCTTTACAAATATCCTCCCAAGTCATAATTCTCTCACCGTCTAAGCCATGTAACTATTTCGACAATGGTCCATCTTGGGACATGCGGAAAATTTGAGGAAATAGGTTCTTTTCGATTCACTTGAGCGTAAGTGTAGTGGTTAATGCCTTTAGGTGGGTTCTAGGATTATCTGTGCTCTTACATTTAGGGAGGTTGGTAAGGACTGTCTTGTTGGGTAAAGTTCCCATATGATTAGGGGTGACTCCCTCGACATCATCATATTCGTTGAATAGTTTATGGTGTTTGAGCATAGATTCTAGTATGTCAGGGTAATTTTTGACTTACGGGACGACCGCAATTTTGAGTTCGAGTTGGGCCACTCTTTCTGTAAGATAAGTGATCGTTTAGGAAAGATCTTGAAGGGTGATTGCTTGGTTTGCCTTTTGATGTTTAGCTTTTTGACACAAGAAGAAGGTAATTGAGGATTTGGAGGTGGAGATGCAACTACACCAATTATAAGGATTTATACAACTAATTTTATAGTGGAATATTTGGAACCAATATAGTTATTATAGACACCCTGAAATTTATAGCAAAATTTCCAAAAACTGCTATTATTTCAATTTTTATAGTTCTTATACTGTAACCACTATAAAAATTTATAGCAAAAAATACAAAAAAAACTATAAACTTTCGTACCAATTTTCCAAAATCCGCAATAAAACCAAATCTATTGCGGTATCCAAAAAACTGCTGTAAAACATTTTAACAAATAATTCCACCCATGTCCTCTCCAAAACTCCAACCTTGTTCTAGTAATTGTCAACCTGGCTTGGAAACATTCGTGATTGAGGGTTGATCTCCATTCATCTTCCTTCTTCTTTGAAACCCCCCTCTCTCCATC
The DNA here is from genome assembly GCA_900322205.1 of Kewa caespitosa. NCBI lineage: Eukaryota > Viridiplantae > Streptophyta > Magnoliopsida > Caryophyllales > Kewaceae > Kewa > Kewa caespitosa. The sequence continues at coordinate 23,919 of ONZA01015760.1, read as the reverse complement.
TCTCTCAAATCCTATTTCGATTGCCTTAATTTATACTGTTTTACTGCGAATTCTATCAGTTTGATCAAACTCAAAAATCATCCAACAAATTGGGTAAGTTAATGTCGGGGTCACAGCCCTCCTGCTCCTGGACGAGGTGAGGCGGAAGTTGAATAAGGCGCGCGTGTATGGGGGTCAAGTTGTCATTTTTTATAATTTGCGAAATGGCACAAATGGGGTGCTTGGAGTCGCCACCATATTAACCGTGTTTTGACTCCTTTAGTCTTTTAATCAAATTCTAGATTCGGGGGCAATTTATAAATAAAATAAGGAATGCATCCAATTTGCCCATTCTAATGAAAGACCACTACTTGCGAATTAGAACTTTTGTAATTCGATTTGATTCCAAAAGTAAATTAATCCTATAAGTTTTGTAAGTCATTTGATCATTCATTTTCATTAGGTAATGACTTTCTAGCATGCATTATTCAATTGTCCATAATCAAACAGGTAAATAGATATATATGTCCATGGGATTAAAACGTTATCGAATGGGCAACTATATCAATATGTAATATAATAAATAATAATACACAAATATAAGTCTTTTAATTCTAAAAAGTA
>ONZA01015759.1:0-10276 GCA_900322205.1 Kewa caespitosa | reverse complement strand
ATAAAAACATAATATATTTGGGTTATATATCAAAATCATTGATCATTTCAATCATACTTTGCTTCACGATAAAAAGAATTTTTTGTGCAATTGCTTGTCACATTTAACGCTTTTGGACGATTGTTAGCGTTGTAAATGTGGTTCTCTTCAAATTGGCAAGTCAATTGGAAATATTTTTTTTCAAATTTGATAATGATCTAGTTAGATATGACAATTTTTTATTATTTCAATCATAATATGCCTTCAAGTAAGAAGAACTGCGGTTGCAATTGCTGTTCGTATTTAACGCTTTTTCACGATCGACAGTGTTTTAAGCCTATTATTCTTTCAATTAAAAAAATTTTGAAATTCATATTTATAACTAGATCTCGTTCTGGTTAGTTATCAATAAAATTAATTTGTTTAAACATACTCGGTTTTCAAATATTGAAAATCGCGGTTGTAATTGGTGTTTGTATTTGATGCCTTTTAACGATTGTTTGCGTTTTAAGCGCATTTCTCTTTAAATTGACCAAGCCATTGAGAATATTTTATAAAAAGGGAACATGTTCAGGTTAGATACCAACAAAATTGCTCATTTCAATCATACTTGGCTTTACGATAAAAAGAATCTTTGTTGTAATTGCTTTTCATATTTAACTGTTTTTGACGATCGTTAATGTTATAAGCGCATTTCTCTTTCCATTGTCAGAGCAATCGAAAATATTTTTTCAAAATGAATCATTCTTTGGTTAGATATAACCAATTTTTTTGATTTCAATTATAATTGGCTTTCAATTAAGAAGAATCGCCGTTGCAATTGCTGTTCGTATTTAACACTTTTTGACGATCGATAGTGTTTTAAGCCTATTTCTCTTTCAGTCGAAATACAAATTGAAATATTTTGAAAATTGGATCTAATTCTGGTTATTTATCAACATAATTGATTGTTTTAATCATACTCTGTTTTCAAATATTTAAAATCGCAGTTAAATTTGTGTTCATATTTAACGCTTATTAACGATTGTTAGCGTTTTTAGCCTATTTAGCTTTCAACTGACAAATAAATTACATTTATTTTTTAGAACAGGATAAGTTTTGGGTTATATACCATCAATTTTGATTATTTCAATCATACTCAACTTTAAAATAAAATGAGTTACGGTAGCAATCGCCTTTCATATTTAACGCTCTTTAACGATCGTTATTGCTTTAAGCGTATTTTTCTTTTAATTGACAAACCCATTGAAACTATTTTACAAAAAGGGAAAATTTTCAAAAGCATTGATTATTTCATTCATACTTGGCTGTATGATAAAAATAATTTTTGTTGCAATCGCTTTTCATTATTAAACGCTTTTTGACGATCGTTTGCGTTATAAGCGTTTTTCTCTTTCAATCGGCAAACCAATTGGAGATATGTTTTCCAATTAGATCATTTTCTGGTTATATGTGACCAATTTTGATGATTTCAATCATACTCAGCTTTCAAGTAAGAAGAATTTCGGTTGCAATTGCTGCTCGTATTTAACGCTTTTTGACGATTGAGAGTGTTTTAAGCCTATTTTTCTTTCAATTGTAAAAAAATTGAAGTTCTTTTGTAAAATTGGATCTCGTTCTTGTTATTTTTCAAAGAAATTGATTAGTTTAAACATATTCGGCTTTCAAATATGAAAAATCGCTGTTGTAATTGGTCTTCATATTTGACGCTTTTTAACGATCGTTTTGCGTTTTAAGCGCATTTCTCTTTAAATTTACTAAACCATTGAAACTATTTTATAAAAACGGAACATGTTCAGGTTAGATACAAATAAAATTGATCATTTCAATCATACTTGGCTTTACGATGAAAAGAATATAATCTCCGTTGCAATCGCTTTTCATATTTAATGCTTTCAAATAAGCCTGTTTCTCTTTCAATTGGAAAAACCAATTGAATACCTTCTATAAATTGGATTTTGTTCTGGTAAGTTATCAACAAATTTAATTATTCTAATCAGAATCGGCTTTCAAATACCAAAAGTTACGATTGTAATTGGTGTTCATTTTCCACGCTTTTTAACGATTGTTAGCGTTTAAAGCGTATATCTCTTTCAATTGGCAAAGCAATTGAAAATATTTTTTCTAACTGAATCATGATCTTGTTAGATAGAACCCATTCTGATGACTTCAATTCTAATTGGCTTTCAAGTAAGAAGAACTGCGGTTGAAACTGCTGTTCGTATTTAACGCTTCTTGACGATCGATGATGTTTTAAGACTATTTCTCATTGGAAAAACCAATTGAATATCTTCTGTAAAATTGGATATCATTCTGGTTAGTTATCATTAAATTTGATTATTCTTATCAGACTCGTCTTTCAAATGTCAAAAGTTGCCATTGTAATTGGTGTTCATTTTTAATGCTTTTTAACGATCGTTAGCGTTTTAAGCGTATTTATCTTTCAATAGTCAAAGCAATTGAAAGTATTTTTTCAAAATGAATCATTCTCTGGTTTCATATAACCAATTTTGATGATTTCAATCATAATTGGATTTCAAGTAAGAAGAATCGCGGCTGCAATTATTGTTGGTATTTAACTCTTTATGAAGATCGATAGTGTTTTAAGCCTATTTCTCCATCAATTGAAAAACCAATTGAATTCTTTTGTAAAATTGGATCTCGTTCAGGTTATTTATTAACGAAATTGATTACTTTAATCATACTTGGCTTTCAAATATTAAAAATTGCGGTTGTAATTTGTCTTCATATTTAATGCGTCTTTACGATCGTCAGCGTTTTAAGCCTATTTCTCTTACAATTGACAAATCAATTGCTATTATTTTCAGAACTCAATCAAGATTGGGTTAGATACCATAAATTTTGATGATTTCAATCATACACGACTTTAAAATAAAATGAATTACGGTCGCAATCGCCTTTCATATTTAACGCTCTTTGACGATCGCCATTGTTTTCAGCGTATTTTTCTTTAAATTGAAAACCCATAGAAACTATCTTTCAAAAAGAGAACATGTTCAAAAACATTGATCATTTCAATCATACTTGGCTTTACAATAAAAAGAATTTCTGTTGCAATTGCTTTTCATATTAAACACTTATTGACGATCGTTAGCGTCATAAGCATATTTCTCTTTCAATCGGCAAGCCAATTGAAAATATTTTTTCCAATTAGATCATGTGGTGGTTAGATATAATCAATTTCTGTGATTTCAATCATACTCAGCATTCAAGTAATAAGAATTGCGGTTGCAATTGATGTTCGTATTTGACGATTTTTGACGATGGAGAGTGTTTTCAGTGCATTTCTCATTCAATTAAAAACCCAATTGAATATCTATTGAAAAATTATATCTTCCCCTGGTTAGTTATCATCTAAATTCATTATTCTAAACATACTGGGCTTTCATATATTACAAATCTCGGTTGTAATTGGTGTTCCAATTTGACGCTTTTTAACGATCGTTTGCGTTTTAAACGTATTTCTCTTTAAATTGACGAACCCATTGAAACTATTTTATAAAAATGGAACATTTTCAGATTATATACCAACATAATAGATCATTTCAATCATTCTTGGCTTTACAATAAAAAGAAATTTCTAGTGCAATTGCTTTTCATATTAAACGCTTTTTGACGATCGTTAGTGTTATAAGTGCATTTCTCTTTAATTGCCAAAGCAATTAATTTTTTTTTTCAAACTGAAACATGCTGTGATTAGATATAACAAATTTTGATGATTTCAGTCATGATTGGCTTTCAAGTAAGAAGAAATGTGGTTGCAATTACTGTTCGTATTCAACGCTTAATGTTTTAAGCCTATTTCTCTTTCAATTGCAAAAACTAATTGAATACCTTCTATAAAATTGGATTTCATTTTGGTTAGTTATCAAGAAATTTGATTATTCTAAGCAGACTTGGCTTTCAAATACTAAAAGTTGCGATTGTAACTGGTGTTCATTTTGGACGCTTTTGAACGATGGTTAACGTTTAAAGCGTATACCTCTTTCAATTGGCAAAGCAATTGAATTTATTTATTTTTTTTCTAAATTTATCATGGTCTGGTTAGATATAACCAATTTTGATGATTTCAATCATAATTGGCTTTCAAGTAAGAAAAAATTGCGATCGCAGTTGCTGTTCGTATTTGACGCTTCTTGACGATTGATGATGTTTTAATCCTATTTCTCTTTCAATTGAAAAAACCAATTGAATATTTTCTATAAAATTAGATTTCGTTCTGGTTAGTTATCAAAAAATTTATTTTTCTTATCAGACTCGTCTTTCAATTATAAAAAGTTGCGGTTGTAATTGGTGTTCATTTTGATGCTTTTTATCAATCGTTAGCATTTTAAGCGTATTTCTCTTTCATTTGTCACAAAAATCAATATTTTTTGTTTCAAACTAAATCATTCTCTGGTTAGATTTAACCAGTTTTGATTATTTCAATCATAATTGGCTTTCAAGTATTTCTTTTCGTCTTTAACGCTTTTTGACGATCGATCGTGTTTTAAGCCTATTTCTCTTTCAATTTAAAAACCAATTGTGTTCTTTTGTAAAACTGGATCTCATTCTGGTTATTTATCAAAATAATTGATTATTTTAATCATACACGGCTTTCAAATATTAAAAATTGCGTTCGTAATTTGTGTTCATATGTAATGCTTTTTAACGACCATGAGCGTTTTTAGCCTATTTCTCATTGAATTGACAAATCAAATGCATTTTTTCTAGAACTAGATCAGGTTTGGGTTAGATACCATCAATTTTGATGATTTTAATCATACTCGACTTTAAAATAAAATGGATTGCGATCGTAATCGCATTTCATGTTCAACGCTCTATGACGATCGTTATTGTTTTAAGAGTATTTTTCTTTAAATTGACAAACCCATCAAAAACTATTTACAGAAAGGGAGCATGTTCAAAAACAATTATCATTTCAATCATACTTTGCTTTATGATAAAAGAATTTTTTTGCTTTTCATATTAGCGCTTTTTTGACGATCGTTAGCGTTATAAGCGTATTTCTCTTTCAATTGGCAAAGCAATTGAAAACATTTCTTAAAACTGAATGATTTTATTGTTTTAAATAACCAATTATGAATTTTTCAATTATAATTGGCTTTCAAGTAAGAAGAATTGCGGTTGCAATTGTTGTTCGTATTTAACGCTTTTTGACGATCGATAGTGTTTGAAGCCTATTAGTCTTTCAATTGAAAAACCAACTGAAAATATTTTGTAAAATTCAATCTCGTTATAGTTATTCATCAACAAAATTGATTATTTTAATTATACTCGGATTACAAATAATAAAAATCGCGATTGTAAATTGTGTTCATATATAACGCTTTTTAACGATCGTCAGTGTTTTAAGCCTGTTTCTCCTTCAATTGACAAATCAAATGCATTTATAATCCTACATGGATCAGGTTTGGGCTATGAGTCATTAATTTTGATGATTTCGATCATACTCAACTTTTAAGTGAAATGATTTACGGTCGCAATTGCCTTTCATGTTTAACGCTTTTTAACGATCGTTAGTCTTTTAAGCATATTTCTCTTTACATTGACACAGCAAGTGAAACTATTTTATAAAAACAGAATATAATCGGGTTATATACAAAAAACATTGATCATTTCAATCATACGTTGCTTTACGATAAAAAGAATTTCTGGTGCAATCGCTTGTCACATTTAACGCTTTTGGGCGATTGTTAGCGTCATAAACGTATTTCTCTTTAAATTGGCAAGTCAATTGGAAATATTTTTTTCGAATTAGATAATTTTCTAGTTAGATATGACCAATTTTTGATGATTTCAATCATAATCGGCCTTCAAGTAGCAAGAATTGTGGTTGCAATTGTTGTTTATATTTAACGCTTTTTTACGATCGAAAGTGTTTTAAGCCTATTATTCTTTCAATTAAAAAACTATTGAAATTCATATGTAAAACTCAATCTCCTTCGGGCTATTTATCAACAAAATTGATTTGTTTAGACATACTCGGCTTTCAAATATTTAAAATCGCGGTTGTAATTAGCGTTTGTATTTGACGCTTTTTAACGATCGTTTGCGTTTTAAGCGCATTTCTCTTTAAATTGACTAAGCCATTGAAACTATTTTATACAAAGGGAACATGTTCAGGCTAGATACCAACAAAATTGATCATATCAATCATACTTGGATTTACAATAAAAAAAAATAAAAAATAAAAATCTCTGTTACAATTGCTTTTCATATTTAACTGTTTTTGACGATCGTTAGTGTTATAAGCGCATTTCTCTTTCAACTGTCAAAGCTATCGAAAATACTTGTTAAAAATGAATCATTCTATGATTAGATATAACAATTGTTTTTTTATTTCAATTATAATTGGCTTTCAAGTAAGAAGAATCGCGGTTGCAATTGCTGTTCGTATTTAACGCTTTTTGACGATCGATAGTGTTTTAAGCCTATTTCTCTTTAAATTGAAAAACAAATTGAAATATTTTGTAAAATTAAATCTAATTCTGGTTATTTATCGACATAATTCATTGTTTTAATCATACTCAGCTTTCAAATATTAAAAATTGCGGTTTAAATTTGTGTTCATATTTAACGCTTATTGACGATCGTTAGCGTTTTTAGCCTATTTATCTTTCAATTAACAAATAAATTACATTTATTTTAAGAACTGGATAAGTTTTGGGTTATATACCATAAATGTTTATGATTTCAATCATACTCAACTTTCAAATAAAATGAGTTACGGTCGCAATTGCCTTTCATATTTACCGCTCTTTAACGATCGTTATTGCTTTAAGCGTATTTTTCTTTCAATTAACAAACCCATTGAAACTATTTTAGAAAAAGGGAAAATTTTAAAAAAAATTCATTATTTAAATCATACTTGGCTTTATGAAAAAATTAATTTCTGTTGCAATTGCTTTTCATATTAAACGCTTTTTGACGATCGTTAGCGTCATGAGCGTTTTTCTCTTTCAATCAGCAAACAAATTGGAAATATATTTTCCAACTAGATCATGTTCTTGTTATATATGAAAAATTTTGATTATTTCAGTCATACTCAGCTTTCAAATAAGAAGAATTGCGGTTGCAATTGCTGTTCGTATTTTACGCTTTTTGACGATGGAGAGTGTTTTAAGCCTATTTTTCTTTCAATTGAAAAACCAACTAAAATTCTTTTGTAAAATTGGATCTTTTTATGGTTAGTTGTCATTTTATTTTAAACATACTGGTGTATCAAATATTTAAAATCTCGGTTGTAATTTGAGTTCCTATTTGACGCTTTTTAACGATCGTTTGCGTTTTAAGCGTATTTCTCTTGAAATTGACTAACCCATTGAAACATGTTTATAAAAATGGAACATTTTCAGTTTATATAAAAACAAATCTGATCATTTAAATCATGCTTGGCTTTACGATAAACGGAATTTCTTTTGCAATTGCTTTTCATTTCTAACGCTTTTTGACGATCGTTACCATTACAAAGGTATTTCTCTTTCAATTGTCAAAGCAATTGAAACTATTTTTAAAACAGAATCAGGATCTGGTTATATATAAATTTTTTTGATGATTTTCAATCATGATCGGATTTTAAGTAAGAAGAGTTGATGTTTCAATTGCGATTCGTATTTTACGCTTTTTGACGATCGATAGTGTTTTAAGCCGTTTTCTCTTTCAATTAAAAACCAATTGAAATTCTTATATAAATTGGATCTCGTTCTGGTTAGTTATCAATAAATTTGAATATTTTAATCATACTCGGAGTGCAAATATTAAAAATCGCGGTTGTAATTTTGTGTTCATATTTAACGCTTTTTAACGATCTTTAGCGTTTGAAGCCTGTTTCTATTTCAATTGACGAATCAATTGCATTTTTTTTTCAGAACTGGATCAGGTTTGGGTTAGATACCATTCACTTTGAAGATTTCAATCATACTCGACCTTTAAATAAAATGAATTACGGTCGCAATCGCCTTTCATGTTTAACGCTTTTTAACAATCGTTATTGTTTTAAGCATTTTTCTCTTTAAATTGAGAAATCCATTGATACTATTTTATAAAACAGAAACATGTTCGGGTTAGATACCAAAAACATTGATCATTTCAATCATACTTGGCTTTACGACAAAAAGAATTTCTGTGGCAAATGCTTTTCATATTTAACGCTTTTTGACGATCGTTAGCGTCATAAGCATATTTATCTTTCAATTGGAAAACCAATTTGAAATACTTTTTCTATTTAGATCATGTTATGGTTAGATATAACCATTTTTGATGATTTCAATCATAACCGATTTTCAAGTAAGAAGAATTGTTGTTCCAACTGCTGTACGTATTTAACGCTTTTTGACGATCGATAGTGTTTTAAGCCTATTTCTCTTTCAATTGAAAAACCAATTGAATATTTTTTTCTAAAATTGGATCTCATTCTGGTTATTTATCAACAAAATGGATTATTTTTAACATACTTGGCTTTCAAATATTAAAAATTGCGATTGTAATAGGTGTTCACATTTGCTGGTTTTTAAAGATCGTTTGCGTTTTATGCAAATTTCTCTTTAAATTGACTAACCCATTGAAACTATCTTATAAAAAAAGGAAAACCTTCAGGTTAGATACCAAAAATTTGTTCATTTTAGTATTACTTAGCTTTACGATAAAAAGAATCTGTGTTGTAATTACTTTTCATATTTAAAGCTTTTTGACGATCGTTAGAGTTATAAGCTTATTTGTCTTTCAATTGCGAAAGCAATTGAAAACATTTTTAGAACTGAATCATTCTTTTGTTATATATAACCAGTTTTAATGATTTCAGTCATAGTCGGTTTTCAAGTAAGAAGGATTGCGGCTGCAATTGTTGTTCGTATTTAACGCTTTTCGACAATCGATAGTGTTTTAGCCTATTTCCCTTTCAATTGAAAAACCAGTTGAAAATATTTTGTAAAATTGGATCTCGTTCCTGTTAGTTATAATTAGAATTGATTATTTTAACCATACTGGGCTTTTAGATATTAAAAATTGCGGTTGTACTTTGTGTTGATATTTAACGCTTTTAAACAATCCTGAGCGTTTTAAGCATATTTCCCTTTCAATTAATGAATCAATTGCATTTATTTTAAGAACTGGATAAGGTTATGGTTATTTACCATTAATTTTTATGATTCAATCATACTCGACTTTTAAATAAAATGAATTACGGTCGCTATTGAGTTTCATGTTTAAAGCTTTTTAACGGTCGTTAATGTTTTAAGCGTATTTCTCGTTTTTGACAAGCCCATTGAAACTATTTTATAAAAACAGAATATGTTCGGTTTAGATACCAAAAAAATTGATCATTTCAATCATACTTGTATTTACGATAAAAAGAATTTCTGTTGCAATTGCTTTTCGTATTTAACGCTTTTTCACGATCATTAGCGTTATAAGCGTATTTCTCTTTCTTTGGCAAACCAAATGGAAATATTTTTCCAATATATATCATGTTCTGGTTTGATTTAACCAATTTAAAAGATTTCAATCATAGTCGGCTTTCAAGTAAGAAGAATTGCGGTCGCAATTGCTGTTCGTATTTAACGCTTTTTGACGATAGAGAGTGTTAAGCCTGTTTCTCTTTCAATTAAAAAGCCAATTGAACTTCTTTTGTAAAATTGGATCTATTTCTGGTTAGTTATTAACAAAATTCAATATTTTAAACATACTCGGCTTTCAAATTTTCAATATTGCAGTCATAATTGGTGTTCGTATTTGACGCTTTTTAACGATCGTTTGCGTTTTAAGCGTATTTCTCTTTAAATTTGATAACCCATTGAAACTTTTTTAAAAAAATGGAACACTTTCAGGTCATATACCAACAAAATTGATCATTTAAATCATGCTTGGCTTTAAGATAAAAATAATTTATGTGGCAAATGTTTTTCTTATTTAACGATTTTTGACAATCGTTGGCGTCATAAGCGTATTTCTCTTTCATTTAGCAAACCAATTGGAAATAAGTTTTCTAAATAGATCATGTTCTTGTTAGATATAACCTTTGATGATTTTACTCATAATCGGCTTTCAAGTAAGAGGAATTGCTGTCGCAACTACTATTCGTATTTAACGCTTTTTGACGATCGAGAGTGTTTTAAGCATATTTCTCTTTCAATTGATAAACCAATTGAAGTTCATTTGAAAAATTTGATGTGGTTCTGGTTATTTATCTGCAAAATTGATTATTTTGAACATACTCTGCTTTCAAATATTAAAAGTCGCGGTTTAAATTGGTGTTCACATTTTTTTTTTTTTTTTT
>ONZA01015757.1:12774-25678 GCA_900322205.1 Kewa caespitosa | reverse complement strand
AAGAGAAATACGCTTAATACGCTACAATCGTTAAAAAGCAGTAAATATGAACAACAATTCAACCTGAAATTCTTGTTATCTTCAAGCTAAGTATGATTTATAATATCAATATTATTGATATCAAATCAACAATTTTCCAGTTTCAAAAATGTAAGTTTCATTGGTTTGTCAATTGAAAAAACAAACAGGCTCAAAACGATGAGGATCGTTAAATAGAGTTAACCATGGAAAGCAATTGCAACCTTAATTCTTATTATTTGAAAATCGAGTTCCATTAAATGACCAATAATTTTTGTATCTGTTCAAAACATGTTCCAAAGTTAAAAATTTATTCTATTGGTTCGTCTGTTGAAACAGAAATAGGCTAATATTGCTAACGATCGCTTAATAGCGCTAAATATTAATAGAAATTGCAACCGCAAGTATTAAAATTTTTAAAGCCTAGGATGATTTAAATAACCATGATTTTTTTTATATACAACAACATGATGCAGTTTAAAATGATAGTTTCATTTGGTTCGTCAATTGAAAGAGAAATGCGCTGAAAACGCTAACGATCGTTAAAGATCGTCAAATATGAGCACCAATTACAACCGCAATTTTAAATATTTGAAAGGTGAGTCTAATTAAAATAATAAATTTTATTTATAACTAACCCGAATGAGATCAAATTTTACAAGAGAATTATTGGTTTTTCAATTGAAAGAGATATAGGAACTATCTACCGTCAAAAAGCGTCAAGTACGAGCAGAAATTGCAACCGCAATTCTTCCTACTTGAGAGCCGATTATGATGGAAGTCATAAAAATAGGTCGTATCTAACAAGAACATGATCCAATTTGAAAAAAAAATATTTCCAATTGAATTGCCAATTGACAGAGAAATAAGCTTATGACGCTAACGATGGTCAAAAAGCGTTAAATATGAAAAGTAATTGCAACAAAAACTCTTTAATCATAAAGCCAAGTAAGATTGAAATGATCAATTTGTTTGGATCTAACCTGACCATGTTCCCATTTTATAAAATATTTTCAATGGGTTAATCAATTTAAAAAGAAATACGCTTAAAACAATCAGAATCGATAAAAAGCGTTAAAGATGAAAGGCAACTGCGACCATAATTCATTTTATTTAAAATTCGAGCATGATTGAAATCATAAAAATTGATTGTATCTAATCCAAAAAAGATCTAGTTCTGAAAATAACTGCAATTATTTGTCAATTGAAAGAGAAATAAGCTTAAAACGCTAACGATCGTGAAAAAGCCTTAAATTTGAACACAAATTGCAATCGCGACTTTTAATATTTGAAAGCCGATTATGATTAAAATAATCAATTTTTTTGATAGATATCCAGAACGAGATCCAATTTTACAAAAGAATTCTAATTGGTTTTTCTATTAAAAGAGAAATAGGTTTAAAATATTATCGATTGTCGAAAAGCATTAAATACGAACAACAATTGCAACCACAATTCTTCTTACTTCAAAGCCAATTATGTTCAAAATCATAAAAACTGGTTGTATCTAACCAAAGCATGATTCCGTTTGAAAATTTATGTTCAGTCGCTTTGACATTTGAAAGAGAAATACGCTTATAACGACAGCGATCATTTGATAAATATGAAAAGCAATTGCAATAGAAATTCTTTTTTATCGTAATGTCAAGTAGAATTGAAATGATCAATTTTGTTGGTATCTAACCTGAAACTATTCCCTTTTCATAAATAGTTCAATTGGTTTGTCAATTTAAAGAGAAATACGCTTAAAACGCAAAAGATCGTTAATAAGCATTAATTATGAACAACCATTGCATTCACAATTCTAGTTATCAAAAATCCATGTGTGATTATATAGATAAGAATTTCTGGTATATAATCAAGTAATGTTTTGATAAAAAGATATATTAAAGACAAATAGGCTAAAAACGCTAACGATCATTAAAAAAACATTAAATGTGAAACCGCGGTTGTAATTCTTTGAAAGCCTAATATGATTTAAATTATCAATTTTTTTAATTGTTACCATAACACGATCCTATTATTAAAAAAAAGTTATACTATGCTCGTCAATTGAAAGAGAAATACGCTTAAAACAATAACGATCGTTAAAAAGCGTTAAAATGAAATGCAATTGCAACCGTAACTCATTTTATATAAAAGTCCAGTATGATTGAAATCATCAAAATTTATGGTGTCTTAGAATCATCAGAATTGATGGTAACTAGACCAAACATGATCCAACTCTAATAATCATGGTAATTGAGTATTCAATTGAAAGAGAAATAGGCTTAAAACGCAAACGATCGTTAAAGAGCATTAAATATGAACAGAAATTACAGCCGCAATTCTTAATATTGGAAGGCCAAGTGTGATTAAAAAATCAATTTTGTTTATTCCTAACCATAACGATATCAAATTTTATAAAAAAAAAAAAAAGAAAAGAAAAATTCAAATTGTTTTTCAATTGAAAGAGAAATAGGCTTAAAACACTATCTATAGTTAAAAACGATAAATATGAAAAGCAATTGTAACCGCAATTATTATAATTGTAAAGTCAAGTATGATATAATGATTAATATTGGTTTTATATAACCAGAACATGTTCGATTTTAAAAATAGTTTCAATTGGTTCGTCAATCGAAAGAGAAATACACTTAATACGCTACAATCGTTAAAAAGCAGTAAATATGAAAAATAATTCAACCTAAAATACTTCTTATTTTAAAGCTGAGTATGGTTTATATGATCAATATTGTTGATGTCAAATCAACAATTTTCCAATTTTAATAATGCAAGTTTATTTTGTTCGTCAATTGAAAATGAAATGGGCTTAAAACGATGAGGATCGTTAAACAATTTTAACTATGAAAAGCAATTGCAACTGCAATTCTTATCATTTGAAAACTATTTCAGTTTCAATCGATGTTTAACGGTTGCAATTGCTTTTATAGTTAACGAGGTTTAACAATCCTCATCGTTTTAAGCCTATTTCTTTTTCAATTGACGAACCAATTAGACTTACATTTTTTTAAATTGGAAAACTGTTGATTTTATATCATAAAAAGTGATCATAAAAGCCATACTCGGCTTTAAAAAAACAAGAATTTCAGGTTGAGTTGTTGTTCATATTTTCTGCTTTTTAACGATCATGGCGTATCAAGCGTATTTCTCTTTCAATTGACGAACCAATTGAAACTATTTTAAAAATAGAACATTTTCTGGTTATATACAACCAATATTGATCATTTAAATCATTATGGACTTTCAAATTATAAGAATTGCGGTTGCAATTTCTTTTCATATTTATTGTCTTTAACGATTGATCGTGTTTTAAGCCTACTTCTCTTTCAATTGAAAAACCAATTGAAATTATATTGTAAAATTGGATCTCATTCTATTTAGTTATAAGAATAATATTTTAATTTAATCGTACTTGGCATTCGAATATTAAGAATCATAGTTGTAATTTGTTTTCATAAGTAGTGCTTTTTAACGATTGTTAGAGTTTTAAGCTTATTTCTCTTTCAATTGACGAATCAATTGCAGTTATTTTCAGTGTTGGATCATGTTTGTGTTAGGTACCATCAATTTTGATGATGTCAATCATATTTCACTTTTAAAGAAAATTAATTACAGTCGCAATTGCCTTTTATGTTTAACGCTTTTTAACGATCGTTATTGTTTTAAGAATATTTTTCTTTCAGTTGACGAAAAATTTATAACTATTTTTTCATAATAGGATAATGTTATGCTTAGACATTAAACATATTTTTTATTTCAATCATGCTAGGCATTGAAATGATTAGAATTGTGGCTGCAATTGCTTTTCACATTTAACACTTTATAGCGATCGTTAGCGTTTTAAGCCTATTTGTCTTTCAGTTAACGAACCAACTGCAAATTTTTTTTTCAAATCAAAAATTTGTTTCATTAAATACCAAAAATAATTATCAATTTAATCCTAAACGGATTTTAAATAACTGGAATTGCGAATGCAATGGCTATGCTGATTTAACGCTTATTAACGATCGCTTACGTTTTAACCTTATTTGTGTGTAAATTGACTAACCCATTGAAACTATTTTTCAAAAACTGCACATATTATGGTTATAAAAAACCAATATTGATCATTTATATCATACTGGCTTTTAAATTATAAGAATTGCGGTTGCAAGTGCTTTTCATATTTATCGCTTTTTAACGATCGATAGCGTTTTAAGCCTATTTGTCTTTCAGTTGACAAACCATGCAATATCTTTTGAAAATGAAAATATAATTTCATTATATACCCCAAATATTTTATCAATTTAATCACACACGGATTTTAAATAACGAATATTGCGAATGCGATGCCTGTTCTTGTTCACCGCTTATTAACGATCGTTTGCACTTTAAGCCTATTTCTCTTTCAATTGACTAACCCATTGAATATAGTTTATAAAAAGAGAAAAAATTGAGATTATATAACAACAAAAGTTCTCATTTTAATCATACTTGGATTTACGATGAAAAGAATTTATGTTGCAATTGCTTTTCATAGTTAACAGTTTTTGACTATCGTTAGCGTTATAAGCGCATTTCTCATTCAATTGGCAAATGAATTGAAACTATGTTTTCAAAATTTGCAGTTTCCTGGTTATAAAAAAAAAATTGATTATTTTAACCATAATAGGCTTTCAAGTAAGAAGAATTACGGTTGCAATTGCTCTTCATTTTTATACTTCTTAGCGATCGATACCGTCTTTAGTCTATTTCCCTTTTGATTGAAAAATAAATTGAAATTATTTTGTATAATTGGATATCAACAAGGTTATTTATCAACATAATTGATAATTTTCATTATACTCAAATTTCAAATATTAAAAATCGCGGTTGTAATTGGTGTTCCTACTTGACGCTTTTTAACGATCGTTAGAGTTTTAATACCATTTCTCTTTCAATTGACGAATCAATTGTAGTAATTTTCAGGGTTAAGTCATGTTTGGGTTAGGTACCATTAAATTTGATGATTTATATCATATTAAACTTCAAATAAAATGAATTACGGTCGCAATTGCCTTTCATGTTTAACGCTTTTTAATGATCGTTATTGTTTCAAGCGTATTTCTCTTTCAATTGATGAACAAAGTATAGCTATTTTTTATAAAAGGATCATGTTATGGTTATAATTCAAAAATATGGATTATATTAGTCACACTAGGCTTTGAAATAACTAGAATTGCAGTTGCAAATGCTTTCCACATCTAATGCTTTTTAGCGATCGTTAGCGTTTTAAGTCTATTTGTCTTTCAGTTGACGAACCAAGTGCAATTGTTTTTTAAATAAAAACATATTTTAATTATATAACCCAAATATTTATCAATTTAATCACACAAGGCTTTTAAATAATTAAAATTGCGAATGCAATAGCTGTTCTTGTTCAACGCTTATTAACGATCGTTTGCGTTTTAAGCGTATTTCTCTTTTATATGACTAACCCATTGAAACTAGTCTATAAAACGAGAATAATTCAGGTTATATAACAAAAAAATTGATAATTTCAATCATAATTGTCTTTATATGAAAAGAATTTCTGTTGCAATTTCTTTTCATAGTTAACGCTTTTTGACGATCGTTAGCGTCATGAGCGCATTTCTCATTCAATTGGAAAATAAATTGAAAATATTCTTTCAAAATGGATATTTTTATGGTTAGAAAAAACCAATTTGATTATTTTAACCATAATAGGATTTCAAGTAAGAAGAATTGCGGTTTCAATTGCTGTTCATTTTTTATGCTTCTTAACGATCGATACCGTCTTAAGTCTATGTCCCTTTCAATTGAAAAAGAAATTGAAATTACTTTGTATAATTGGATCTCATTATGGTTTTTTATCAACAAAATTGATCATTTTCATCATACTCGAATTTCAAATATTAAAAATCGCGGTTGTAATTGGTGTTCCTATTTGACTTTAACGATCGTTAGCGTTTTAAGCGTATTTCTCTATCAATTGATGAGGCAACTGAAACTATTATTTGAAATTGCATCATGTTATGGTTAGATATAAACAATTATGATTATTTCAATGATCCTAGGCTTTCGAACAATAATATTTGGGACTGCAATTGCGGTTCATATTTAATGCTATTAAACGATTGTTAGCATTTTATGACTTTTTCTCTTTCAATCGACGAACCAATAGAACCTATTTTTGTGATTGAAACATGATTTTAATAGTTACCAAAAATATTGATCAGTTTAGCTGAACTCCGTTTTCAAATAATAAAAATTACAGTTGCAATTGCTTTCATAGTTAACGTTGTTTAACAATCCTCATCTTTTAAGCCTAGTTCTTTTTGAATTGACGAACCAATCAGACTTACATTTTTGAAATTGGAAAATTTATGATTTGATATCAACAATGTTGATCATAAAATCCATACTCGGCTTGAAAATAACAAGAATTTCAAGTTGAGTTGTTGGTCATATTTACTACTTTTTAACGATTGTGGTGTATTGAGCGTATTTCTCTTTCAATTGACGAACCAATTGAAACTACTTTTTAAAAATGGAATATGTTCTGGTTATACTACCAACATTTATCATTTATATCATACCAGGCTTTCAAATAATAGGAATTGCTGTTGCAATTGCTTTTCATATTTATCACTTTTCAACGATCGATAATGTATTAAGCCTATTTCTCTTTCAATTTAAAAACCAATTTAAATTATTTTGTAAAATTGGATCTCGTTCTGGTTAGTTATAAAGAAAATAGATTATTTTAACCATACTTGGCTTTCGAATATTAAGAATGGCAGTTGTAATTTGTGTTCATGTATAACTCTTTTTAACGATCATTAGCGTTTTAAACCTATTTCTCTTTCAATTGATGAATCAATTGCAGTTATTTTAAGAGTTGGATCATCTGGGTTAGGTACAATCAATTTCAACGATTTCAATCATATTTGACTTTTTAATAAAATGAATTACAGTCGCAATTGCCTTTCATGTTTCATGCTTTTTAATGATCGTTATTGTTTTAATCGTATTTCTCTTTCAGTTGACAAACAAATTATAACTATTTTTTATAATATGATCCTTTTAGGGTTAGAATTCAAAAATATTTTTTTATTTCAATCACGCTAGTCTTTTACATAATTAGAATTGCGGTTGCAATTTGATGTGAAAATGTTGCCAAACTCACACACTCAAAGGATTGTTTTTGGGTTTTTAGATTTATGTGAAGAAAATCAAAGAAAAATAATAAAGATATGGAATTTAGTTCTGTTTGCCTCTCACAAACTGACCAAAAGAACTAGTTCTCAGCCTTTCACCAAGAACAAAGTGTTTAGAACTTGCATCTCACAAGCTCCATCTACTCGAATCTCACGAATAAGGTATTGTTCGCATCTCACAAACAAGAAGGGTTGTTCACAAAGAATGTTTTTTTATTCCCCTTCAACTTGTTCCAAAATGAAACGACCTAATGCCTTTATATAGCTTACAAGAGACTAGAATCATCTCCCAAAGATTCCCAATTCAACTAGGAAAATAATTAATGGAATAGGAAAGAACACAGTTTCCTAAACCGACTCAAACTCGCGAAATAAGGAAACAATCCTTAAACTGATAGGAAGCATGAATAAGGAAAGTAAATAATATATAAGACTCCCAATTAGTCTAGGAAAGTAAATAAAATATATTCCAACGTTAACCCAGCTGGATAGGATCGAATATTTCCAAAGATTCGATCAGGAAATGCTTATACGCGTTAACACGTTTATCGCGCTTAGCTACTGCCGTGGCAATTTGTTCCTTTATTCAAGTTCTTTGATCTTGCTTTCTTTCTTTAGACTTGGATGGTAATTTGAATCCATCATGACTGCATACTCATCATACTGTCCCCTTCAAATAAATTCGTCCTCGAATTTTGCGGCAATGAAGGCAACGATTGAATCTTGGAAAGTTTGAAGGCATACCCTTCAAGGGTAGGCTCTCAATACCAATTTGATGTGAATATTTTGCCAAGATCACACCCTCAAAGGGTTGTTTTTGGGTTTATAGATTTATGTGACGAAAATTAAAGAAAAACAATAAAGATATGGACTTTAGTTTCGTTTGCCTCCAATAAACTAACCTTAAGAACTAGTTGCCATCCTCTCACCAAGATCATAGGGTTTACAACTTGCATCTCACAAGCTCCATCTATTCGAATCTCACGAATAAGGTTCTGTTCGCATCTCACAAACAAGAAGGGTTGTTCACAAAGAACGTTTTTCGTTTCCCTTCAAGTTGCTCCAAAAATAAAATGACCTAATGCCTTTATATAGGCTTACAAGAGACTAGAATCAGCTGGAAAAGAGTCCTAATTCAACTAGGAAAATAATTAAAGGAATAGGAAAGAACAAAGTTTCCTAAACCAACTCAAACTCAGGAAACAAGGAAACAATCCTTAAACGACTTGGAACATAAAAATGAGGAAAGAAAATAATATCTAAGACTCCCAATTAGTCTAGGAAAGCAAATTAAAGATATTCCAACCTTAACCCAGCTGGATAGGATCAAATCATTCCAAAGATTCGATCGGGAAACGCTTAAACGCGTTAACACATTTATCGCGCTTAGTTACTGCCTCGACAATTTGTTCCTTCATTCAGTTTCTTTGCTCTTGGATTTGTTTCTTTTAGGCTTGGATGGTAATTTGAAGCTTTCATGGAAGCATAATCATCAAAATTGCTTTTCACATTTAACGCTTTTTAGCAATCGTTAGCGTTTTAAGCCTATTTGTCTTTCAGTTGACAAAGCAACTGCAACTACTTTTTGAAATCAAAACATTATTTCATTATATACCACGAATATTTATCAAATTAATCATAAACGGCTTATAAATAACAAGAATCGCCAATGCAATGGCTGTTCTGATTTAACGCTTGTTAACAATTGTTTGCGTTTTAAGCGTATTTCTCTTTAAATTGCCTAACCCATTGAAACTATTTTTTAAAAATGGAACATGTTCTGGTTACAAACAACAAATGTTGATCATTTATATCACACTGGGATTTCAAATTATAAGAATTGCGGTTGCAATTGCTTTTCGTAATTATCGCTTTTTAACGATCTATAGTGTTTCAAGCCTATTTCTCTTTCTATTGAAAACCCAATTGAAATTATTTTGTAAATTGTAAAAAAAAAAATTATTTATTTTAATCATACTTGGATTTTCAATATTAAAAATTGCGGCTGTAATTGCTTTTCACATTTAACGCTTTAAGCGATCGTTAGCGTTTTAAGCCTATTTGTCATTCCGCTGGCGGACCAACTGCAAGTGTTTTGGAAATAAAAAAATTATTTCATTATATACCACCAATATTTATATATTTAGTCACACAAGGCTTTTAAATAACGAGAATTGTGAATGCAACGGCTGTTCGGATTTAACGCTTATTAATGATCGTTTGCGTTTTAAGGGTATTTCACTTTAAACTGACTAACCCATTGAAAATATTTTATAAAAAGAGAACATGTTCAGAATAGATACCGACAAAATAGATCATTTCAATCATACTTGGCTCTACGATAAAAAGAATTTCTGTTGCAATAGCTTTTAAGAGTTAAAACTTTTTGACGATCGTTAGCGTCATAACCGTATTTCTCATTCAATTGGAAAATCAAATGAATATAATTTTTTAACTTGGATAGTGTTCTGGTTATAAAAAACCATTTTTATATTTTAACCACAATCGGCTTTCAAATTAGAAGAATTTCGGTTGCAATTGATGTTCATATTTAACGCTTCTTAATGATCGATAGTGTTTTAAGCCTATTTCCCATTGAATTGAAAAAGCGATTTAAATTATTTTGTAAAATTGGATATCATTCTGGTTATTTACCAACAAAATTGATTTTTTAAATCCTACTCGAATTTCCTATATTTAAAGTCACGGTTGTAATTGATGTTCCTATTTGATACTTTATAATGATCGTTAGCGTTTTAAGCGTAT
This sequence comes from Kewa caespitosa, assembly GCA_900322205.1. Taxonomy (NCBI): domain Eukaryota; kingdom Viridiplantae; phylum Streptophyta; class Magnoliopsida; order Caryophyllales; family Kewaceae; genus Kewa; species Kewa caespitosa. Next base: position 15,692 of record ONZA01015757.1, on the reverse strand, counting down.
TTCCCTTTCAATTGATGAAGCAATTGAGGCTATAATTCAATATTTCATCACAAACAATTATTATTTTTTAGTCATTCTAGGATTTCAAACAATATTACTTGCGACTGCAACTGTGGTTTATATTTAACGCAATTAAACAATCGTTAGCATTTTAAGCCTATTTCTCTTTCAGTCGATGAACCAATAGAACCTTTTTTCGTGATTGAAAAATTATTTGAACAGATACCAAAAATATTGATCATTTTAGTTGAATGCCATTTTCAATTAATAAGAATTACGATTGCAATTTCTCTTATAGTTAACGCTGTATAACGATCCTCATCGTTTTATTTCTATTTCTCTTTCAATTGACGAACCAATTAGACTTGCACTTTTAAAATTGGAAAATTTTTTTTCTTGATATCAAAAATATTGATCATAAAGTCCATACTCGGCTTTCAAATAAGAAGAATTTCAGGTTGAGTTGTTGTGCATATTCACTGCTTTTTAACGATTGTGGCGTATAGAGCGTATTTCTCTTTCCATTAATGAACCAATTGGAACTATTTTTTAAAAATAAAACATTTTCTGGTGATAAAAAAACCAATATTGATCATTTATATCGTTCTGGGATTTCAAATTATAAGAATTGCAGTGGCCATTGCTTTTCATATTTATCGCTTTTTAACGAAAGATAGTGTTTTAAGTCTATTTCTCTTTCAATTCAAAAGCCAATTGAACTTTTTTTTACATTGAAACACGTTCTGGTTAGTTATAAACCAAAAAAATTATTTCAATCACACTTGGCTTTCAAAAATTAAGAATTGCAGTTGTAATTTGTGTTCATATTTAACGCTTCTTAACCATCGTAAGCGTTTTAAGCCTATTTCTCTTTCAATTGACGAATCAATTGAAGTTATTTTCATAGTTGGATCATTTTTGGGTTAGGTACCAACAATTCTTATAATTTCAATCATATTCGACTTTTAAATAAAATGAATTACGGTCGCAATCGTCTTTCATGTTTTACGCTTTTTAACGATCATTATTGTTTTAACCCTATTAGTCTTTCAGTTGTTGAACCTATTGCTTTTTTTTTCGAAATTAAAATGTTATGTCATTATTTGCTACCAATATTTATGAATTTAATCACACACGGCTTGAAGATAACGAGAATTGCAAATGCAATGGCTGTTCTGATTTAACGCTTATTAACAATCGTTTGCGTTTTAAGCATATTTCTCATTAAATTGACTAACCCATTGAATCTATTTATTGAAATAGAAATTTTTCAGATTAAATATCAACAAAATTGATCATTTCATTCATACTTGGCTTTATGATAAAACGAATTTTCGTTGCAATTGCTTTTCATATTTAACGCTTTTTGACGATCGTTAGCGTTATAAGCGTATTTCTTATTTATTTGGCAAATCAATTGAAAATATTATTTCAAATGGGATAGTGTTCTCATTGAAAAAAAAAAACAATTTGATTATTTTAACCATAATGAGCTATCAAGTAAGAAGAATTGCGGTTGCAAATGCTGTTCATATTTAATGCTTCTTAACGATCGATAATGTTTAAGTATTTCCCTTTCAGTTGAAAAATAAATTGAAATTCTTTTGTAAAATTGGATCTCATTCCAGTTATTTCTTAACAAAAGTGAATATTTTCATCAAACTCGGATTTCAAATATTAAAAATCGCGGTTGTAATTGGTGTTCCTATTTGACGCTTTTTAACGATCGTTAGCGTTTTAAGCATATTTTCTTTCAATTGATGAAGATTTTGAAACTATTATTTAAAATTGCATCATGTTATGGTTATATATAAAAAATAACGATGATTTTAATTATCCTAGGCTTTCAAACAACAATACTTGCGACTGCGATTGCGGTTCATATTTAACGCTACTAAACGATCGTTAGCATTTTAAGCCTATTTCTCTTTTAGTCTTCGTTCCAATATAACCTATTTTTATGATTGAAACATGATTTTAACAGATGCTCAAAATACTGATCTTTTCAATTGAACTCCATTTTCAAATAATAGGAATCACGGTTGCAATTTCTTTTATAGTTAACGTTGTTTAACGATCCTCATCGTTTTAAGCCTATTTGTCTTTCAATTGACAAACAAATTAGACTTACATTTTTGAAATTGGAAAACTGTTGATTTCATATCAACAATATTGATCATAAAATCCATACTCGGCTTTAAAATAAAAAGAATTTCTGGTTTAGTTGTTGTTCATATTTACTGCTTTTTAACGATTGTGGTGTATTAAGCGTATTTCTCTTTCAATTGACGAACCAATTGGAACTATATTTTAATCATGGAACATGTGCTGGTTATACACAACCAATTTTAATCATTTAAATTAATCTAAAATTTCAAATTATAAGAATTGCGGTTGCAATTTCTTTTCATATTTTTTGCTTTTTAACGATCGATAGTGTTTTAAGCTTATCACTCTTTCAATTCGACAACCAACTGAAATTTTTTTTGTAAAATTGGATCTCATTCTGGTTATTTATAAACAAAATTTATTATTTCAATAACACTTGGCTTTCGAATATTAAAAATCACGGTTGCAATGGCTTTTCACATTTAACGCGTTTTGGCGATCGTTAGCGTTTTAAGCCTATTTGACTTTCAGTTTACGAACAAACAGCAATTGTTTTTTATTAAAAACATTATTTCATCATAAATCACAAATATGTATCAATTGAATCACACACGACTTTTAAGTAAAGAGAATTGCGAATGTAACGGTTCTTCCGATTTATCGCTTATTAAGGATCGTTTGCGTTTTAATCGTATTTCTCTTTAAAAGTGACTAACCCGTAGAAAATATTTTCTAAAGATAGAACATATTCAAATTAGATAACAAAAATATTGGTCATTTCAATCATTCTTGGTTTTTAGATAAAAGAA
>ONZA01015752.1:2155-25008 GCA_900322205.1 Kewa caespitosa | reverse complement strand
AGTCTGAATATAAAAAAAAAATGAGACAATANNATGCAAATATGAGTCTTTAATCCTAAAAACTAATTTTGAAATTATTACTTTTTAGAGTTATATGACATAATAGAAGAAGAAAAGAAAAAGAAAGAAAACACGAAAAGAATAAGGATGAAAATGCCGAATAATAAAGGAAAGAATAATAAACAAAAAAATGATAAATGTTGAAAACAAAAACAAAAACAAAAAAAAGAAAAAGAAAAGACAGAATATACGAAAATGAAAACAGAATANNNNTGTTGAAACAAAAGAAAATAGATAAATAAATAGATAAATATGCCGTAAAAAACATAAAAATAAAGAAAATAGAAACCCCCTCCCAAGGCGATTCTTGGGAGGAGAGGACCCTCAGGAGCCTACCTTAGGTTAGGATTTTTGTTGGAATTTCTAACACGCGAAATTTTGTATTTTTGAATGTATATTTTTTTGGCTTTTTTGTTGTTTTTTGTGGCTTGAAAATTGTGAAAAATATATGAACAATAATGCTAAAACTTGATGAGGGCAAGTTTTTGGTTGCTGGGAGATTTTTGCAGAGTTTAAGGTATGAATTGTTGATAAGCCGTGTTTCGGGTGATTTTGGGGTAAGAGGAGTGGACCCTCGAATACTCAAAGGGTTGAAAAGCCTTGGTCGCTTGAGATGAGATCAGTGCTGACATGGCTCACTAGAGATGGGTTAAATGCACTGGAAACTCACGATCAAGTAAGTAAGGAGGATTCTCAAAAAGAGGTTTGCCAAATGGGCAAATAGAATGCACTTTAGGGCAGCCAAATTTTCCTTGGAAATGGCGAGAGACTTGAATGCTCTAGAGAGAGAAAGTGAATGAGCTAATCAATAAGTTGTCTAAATCTGAATTTTTTTCTTACCCTTGAAAGGTGTACATGCCTCCTATTATAGACATTCCCCAGGTGATGCTAGGGTTGCGGCTTGTCCACTAGGAAAGCGCCACGTTGATATTCCTTCCTTGAGCCTGCCAAATGAATGGACCATGAAGGCCGCCAATCAGGTCAGAGCACGTGAACAACATGTGTCATCTTTAGGATCTTCTGGAATATTCCGTAAGTTCCACCATTCCTTGGATAATCATCTATAGGGACAAAAGGTACCCCTCAACAGTAGGCCCCCTTCGTCCCCTCTCTAGTGGAAATCTGGCTGCCCCCCCCCCCCTTCCGAACCCATCGTCCTAGAGGAGAGACGAGGCCTTGCGATGTGCATCTAGGGAACGTCTCTTCCTACCCTTGGAGGAGGACGAGTGTCAACCGCCGAATGCTCGAGCGGAGAAGGGAGCTCAGAGCTCCTGTGCAAACAAGGTGTCTTCAATGACCCATGGGCTGACGAAGGGGATTGACCCAAGGAGAGAAACCATGGGGCCCAAACGAGGTGTATGACAAAATGGGCTAAGGGAGTCCATGGGTTGAGAAAGGTCGTAGGCCGAAACAAACCAAACATTTGCCCCTCATATTAGGCATGGTCCAGAGCTTCGATGAGGGGGCTTGCCCTGTACGAAATAGTTTAACGGATGAGCGGTCTTTACTCGTCAGGGGCTGTGCCCCTTCAGCTTCCTCTGTCATGGAATGGTTGCTCGAAGGATGTGTGACACATGGCAGTATATGGGGGCTTGTCTTGATACGCTCCCCAACGGACATGATGTTTTGTCCATACGATGTGGCATTTCGCCTCCTTTTTCCCTTGCCTCTATAAATACAAGAGCCTCCTTCATTGTTCCCTTCATTTGCTCTCCCCATTTTCTGAGTTTAGAGAGATAAAATTTCTATAGAGATAAGTTGCACTCCGCCCGTGTTTTGGGTAAAGCTTCTCATCGTTTCTCGCCGCCACTTCATCTCTTGTGTAAATATGTACCTTAACAACAATTTTGAATAGGACCTTGTCCTCGGGGCCTTTGTCAAGGTGACTCCGAAATCTTGTCCGAAGTGCCTAAGGGTGACCTTGGAGGCACTTCGGCTCATCCGTACGGATGAGAGCTCTCGGCCCAACGAAGCTTCTCTTGGGGAGGTCCCTCTCCTAGTTCTAGATCATTTGGGCTAGGAAATAAATGTGAATAACCTCCGCAAGGTGGAGGAACCCACGGAAGCGGGTTATGGAAGGAAAGCTGACCCTTCGTCTAGTCTTCAACACTCTCATCCCAAGGATAATAGTAATAAGTCGTCGGCGAGTAACTCTGATGCAATAGGTAAAGATGTCAATGATTGAAATAACAATAACTGTGCTTTGGCGCCGGCGAGCTCGGCGGTACCGGTGCAGGCTCAGTATGTCCGTAGAAAGTCCGTAGCCAGGAGAATGGCTCGAACAAAGCAGACAGCTTGGAGGGTGCCCTACATCATCAAGGACGACACCGACCTGTTGACCACCAAGGCCATCAAGCCGAGGCCTCTTGAAGGGAGGAGGCTTGTCCTAGACGAGAGTCCGGAATCGATTTCGCCTGTCGATAGGTAATTTTAATTTTTCCCTTTTTGTTGCCTTGAATCTAGCTGGCTCGTTGCACTCTAGATCCCGATATGGTCACTGTAGCTTGCTTCCCACCATACACCGTCCTGGCGGGTGCAATGAGGGCCTTCAAGCGGAAGACAAAAAGGTCACAGAAAGAAAAGGTCGCCGCAAGGGAGGATCCGAGCACGATACCAAGTTGCTATAAGATGTCCGAGGAGGACTTGGATTTCTACTTGTCATGGGTCGGAGGGCCTTCTTGTTGGCGCCAGAGGAGCGGATGATGGTTGGTCCCCCCGAGGGCCAACTTGCTTTTCATAAGCTTTAAGGCAGGTTTGGTTTCCAACTGCCCCTTCACCCCTTTGCCCTCGCTCTCTTGAGGGCCTCGCCCTTGCTCCGGTACAACTCCTCCCCAATACTTGTGGACACATTACCTTATTCACCATTTTTGTAATGTACTAAAAATAAAACCACTCTCGGCCTATGGTCCCTCGTGACCGACGGCCCTAAGCCACATCTGACCGTGAACTCCCCTTTTTACTTTGAGCCGAGGCACGAATATGTCTTTGGGCCTCTGATGATGTCCAAGAATGAGGGATGGGTCTCTGACCATAATTACATCGGGGCCCTTGAGGACAGTATTTTGGATGCGGTTCCTTGGTGGAACCCTTCTCCAAGCCCGGTTTCTTTCGGCGAGCCTTTAACGAAAGACATAGCCACTCTATTTTGTTATGAGAAGATATTTCGCAAGGCAAAACGAAGTTCTACATGAAGATGCCCCCTCAGTGGATCCTGGAGAGAAGGTGGACGGAGGACGAGGAGTTTCTGGTGTACCATGGGATCAGCGAGGCCATGGACCGGGGTATTCTTCGTCTGTTTCCTTTTTCATTTGCGTTTTGACTCTTTGTCATTGTCTTCTAATCCGTTTTGTTTTCCTTTCACTGAGACTACTCGTGCTTCTCTAATGTCCAACACAGCGGGCGTGAACATGACGGGGAGATAGTCGTAGGATGACATCCAAGCCAGGATAGTGGCCGAAAACCAACTAATCCTCGCAGAGACGAGGGCGGTGATTTTTGTGTTTGTCGTATTTTTTTTGGCTTTGTTCTTTGAGTTTTACTCACTTGCCTTTTTCTTTCGCAGAGAATCGAAACTAAGAGGGCTGTTGGGAAAAAGCAAAAAAGGGGGTGACTGCCTACTCGTCATCCCCCGCGACCACTAGCGCTCCGCTACCGAAGCCTTGAAAAAAGCGGGTATCGGGAATGGTCGAGGTCCTCTCGGAAAGGAGTCTCGAGAGGGACATTCAAACTATGGTTGTGATAGGTCTTCTCGTCACGACCCCTGCACCTGGGTCTGTCAAGGACAAGGGGAAGAAACGTCCCGACGCTGCTGAGTATATGAGGTCTCGTCTGGCTATGGAGGTACGTTTGATTTGATAATGCCGAGCCCCTTCCCATTGTTCGAACTAACTCGTTTGTTCTTTTTTGTAGGCGGTACTCTTGTCTCGGCATTATACCAAGATGGCCAAGAAGGAAGCATCATCTCGGGATGCCGATAAGGAATGGACGAGGTTGTGAAGGCTAAGGAGAGAGCTGAAAAAGCAAGGGAGAAGGCCGAGAAAGAGAGGGATCAGCTATCCCAGCACTATGGTGTCCTCGAGAAGGAGAAGGTTGATACGGATGCGTAGCTTGCCGCTGTTGAAGCTGAACTGGCCAAGGCCAAGGTGAGGATTGTGGCCTTTGAGGCTGAACTGGCCAAGAGAGGGCTGAGAAGGAAAAGGAGAAGGCCACCTCCATGTCTTTGGAAGATAGGATAGTTGCCTGTGAGAGGGTGTTCTTGGAGAGTGTAAGGGAGGCCTTCATGGCTATCTTTGACTCCGAGGAGGGCTATAAGTGCCGAGACGGGTCGTGATGCCGCTGAAAATGATGGGGAAGGATCCTTCAAATGTCGAGGTGACCTATAGAAGGTGCTCAGATGGGATCCTCGAGATCACTACCATGGGGTCACGGTTACTGACCTCCCGGATTTCGACATCACTTTTCTGGACGACATCAGGGACAATCTCGGACCTCATGCCGAGAGCGCCTCTAGTTCAGGGGCGAGGGTCAGGATGCTAGTTAGGATGTGTCTCCTTTGGAGGGTGCTATCAAGGGAGCTTCTTCCCTCAAAGATTATGATGTCGTCCATCTTGATGATGCAGCAATTGCTTCTTCTCCTTGTTCTCCTTCATCCTGAAGAGGGTTGTAACTGTTTTTCCTTTGTCTTGTAATGAATTGTGAACAAATTTTTTATTTTCAATGAAAGTTGTCTATCTTAACGCTTGTGCTTTGTGTCTCTTTGTGCTGGCCTTGGTCAAGTAATGTCTGTTTAATGTGACGAAGGCTGGGTGGTTGTGCCGTAGGGGTAGACGAGGGGTAGTCCTCCGTCCTTTTGCCCCTACTTGAGTGAGGCTAGGCAAATTTGTTTGAAGGGTGTAGACGGGGGGATAACCTTCATCTGGCTCCACTGCTATGGGTTAGGGACGGTGCGTCCACTAGCCGCACTGAGGGTGGGGCTTTCGACTATCAACTCTTAGAAGTTTTCGGTTTTCTCTGAGGAGGCTCGCAGATCGAGATTTTTCCTGTATGCATTATCTTCTTAGGAAACGCTCCCTTATTTTTCGGATTTTTTGCCGTTTTCTTATGTTTTTGGGGTGCATTACGCCATGTGTCGCATATCCCCCATTTTCCTTGTATGATATGGACTGTGGACCGTGGTTGGCCTTGCCTATGAAAGGAGGACTTCGGGTCATTTTTTTCTTGCACCTTTCCATTTCTTTTCTCAATTTCCTCTGAATAGGGAACATGTCTTCTGTTTCCCAATATTCTGTCCCTTTCATCTCTTCTCTCATTATTCTCCATGGCTAGATGGGTTTCGTCCGTGGCTATGACGACCCTGGTGGTCTCGTCCTCTCGCTTGATCAATGTTTAACGCTTTTTGACTATGGTGGCCGTTATGGGGTTGATTTGCTTATCTCATCAGTCTTTGATGATGAACATCCTTAATTTATGAGGGGGTGTCGGTCGGTCCGGGGTCGTGTAGCTGTTCTTCGCCCTAAGAATCACCGAATTGGTTGTTGATGGATTTTCACCCATTTTCCATTCACGCCAACCCGCCGGATTTCTCTTCTAGGAGCTGAGAGAGGCACCTGGCTGTTGTATCTCATCCCTACAGGAAGAAACAAGTGGTGGAGCCGGAAGAGGGTTCGGTGGAGCCGAGATCTGGGGGGGTGTTGGGCGTCGGTGGTGGAGGGTGCGATCAAAATGCACTCCTCCAAGTTGGATGGGCATGGCATATTACATTACATCCTCGTCCTCCGCTTGTCTTCCTCCGTCCTCTCGTCGGCCTCTTGGCTTTCTTCCTGCAGCTTAGTCCGGGTGTCCGATGGAATTTTTGGGTTCTCCCCTTCAAGGAAGAACTTGGCGTATCATTATCTTTATATGTATAAATCTTTGTAAAAGGACTTCAATAAATGAGAATGAGGTTGTTGGATATCTGCCCCCTGATGGGGTCTCGTCTCTTCTTCTTTATTGCTTCTTGATTTTACATTTCGTCTATTCTTGCATTTTGTAGACTTGAATGAGATTCTTTATTTTTTTACCCCCAGGCTGGGGTCTCGTCTATTTGTGCTGTAGACTTAGATTCATTTGCCCCTAGGGTGGGGTCTCGTCTAACCGTGATGTAGACTTCGCTTCATTTGGTTCTAGGGTGGGGTCTCGTCTAGCTGTGATGTAGACTTAGATTCATTTGTCCCCAGGGTTAGGTCTCGTCTAAATGTGTATTAGACTTTGATTCATTTGCCCCCAAGGTTGGGTATCGTCTAAACGTGTATTAGACTTAGATCATTTGCCCTCGAGGTGGGGCTTCGCCTAACAATATTAAGAAAAGAACTTGCAAGGGGACATGTAGACGAAAGGCATGCGAGCCGGTAAATGTTTGATTCCTAGCTTCTTGGTTGAGCCGACCCCTCTCGGCCAAAGGCCTTACGAAATGGATAAAGGTTGTTTGGGGGAGCCTACCCCTTTCAGCCAAAGGCCTTACAAAATGTATAGGAGGCTGTTTGGGGGAGCCTACCCAGTCATATAGAAAAGTCTAGGAATCGAAAGTTTGTCAAGGCTGTTCTTCGGTGCCCACCACGACGAGGCTCCGTGACGAGACCCTGTCCTACACGAAAAACTTCTAGAGGTTGTTGATCTTCCATGGCCTCCATATCTTCCTCCCTCATGGGGTCTACAGTCGGTAAATCTTCAAATTAATTACTTCTATCACCCTGTAGGGTCCTTCCAAGTTGGGTGTCATCTCCCCTTCTTCGTTCTGTCTACCCACAAACTCCATGGTTCTTAAGATGAGGTTTCCCACATTCAGTTTCCTTGATTTCACTCTTCGATTGAAGGCTCTTGTCATCCTTTGTTTGTAGATCTGGGCTCTCAATAGCGAGTCTCCTCGTACCTCTGGGAGGAGATCGAGGTTATTCTTCACCCTGTCGTCATTTGTCTCAGGGTCAAAGTGTTTGACCCTCGAACTTTTGTTGGCTAGTTCCAATGGGAGTACCACTTCAAAACCATAGACGAGGTGGACCGGTGTCTCCCCTATGACGGCCTTCTCAGTTGTTCTTGACGCCCACAAGACTTTGGTCAGCATGTCGGCCCATAACCCCTTGGCTTTATCAAGCTTCTTCTTGATTCCGTTCACCAAGATTTTGTTCCTTGATTGCACCTGACCATTCGTCTGAGGTCTTCTTATGGCTGTGAAGTTTGTTTTCACCCCGTACTCTTCTAGACAATTAGTGAGCTTTGGTGTGTCGAATTCTCTACCGTTGTCGAAGATGATGCTTCGAGGGGTGCCTAAGCGTGTAAGTATGTTCTCTAGGATGAACTTCTTCACATCGGCGACCATTATGTTCTTTAAGGCTCTTGCTTTGATCCACTTGGTGAAGTAATCGACAATGGCGATGGCATACTTTTGCTGCCATGGGGCTTGTGGCAACGGACCCACTATGTTCATGCCCCATAGGTGAAAGGGCATTGGAGAGAGAATTGTGTCAACTTGGCGAAAGGGAGCTTCGGGACCAGAGCAAAGACTTGGCACTTCTAGCAGCTCTTGATCATCTTGGCTGCGTCGCTCTTCAATATGGGCCAATAGAAGCCTTGTGCACTATGGTCCTTCCTCCTTGATGGACTCCGCAGATGACATCATGGACCTCTCGGACAATCTATTTTCCTTGTGTTTTTGAGACATATTTCAGCAATGGATGGCTCAGTCCCTTCTTGTACAAGGTGTCGTCCCTAAGCTCAAACCATTTGGCCTTTGTTTGGACCTTCTTTGCTTCCTTTTTTGTTGTCAGGGAGCTTTCCCTCTCCTAGACATGCTTTCAATGGCTCCATCCACTCATGTCTTTTGTCAAGTAAGAAAACTTCAGTTTCAGGTTCGATGCTTCTTTTCTCTTTTTCTTCCCAAAAGATGTTTCAGGAAACCCCTTCGGCCGACGAGCTTGCAAGCCAAGCTAGGGAATCCGCATGATGGTTCTACCGGGGGATGTGCTCTACTACTACCTCGTCGAAGTGTTTGATCATCTCCTAGAATTTTCCAAGGTACGCTTTCATCCCCTCTTACTTGGCTTCGTAATCTCCTGCGATTTGTGAGACGACGAGTTTGGAGTTCATCCTCACCATTAGTTTCCTTGCCCCAGCAGCCATTTCCATTCCGACGATGAGGGCTTCATACTCAGTTTCGTTGTTAGATGCCTGGAACCCAAACCTCATTGCGTATTCAAAAACATCTCCCTCCGCAGAGGTGATGACGATACCCGCTCCGCTTCCGCTCTTGCATGATGAGCCATCCACACTTGCCAAGATTCGATCCCACAGCTGTGCGTTTTCTTCGAGGGTGTCAGTTCGGCCACGAAGTTTGCCAGATCTTTTTTTTTTGCGCTTCTAGGCTCGTACGAGATGTCGTAATCAGTGAGCTCGTGAGGCCACACCTGTGCTCTCTCGGCTGAGTCTAGTTTGCCTAGTATCTTCCTCAATGGTTGATTTGTCAAGACAGTTATGGGATGGCCTTGGAAGTAGGGTCTATGATTTTGGGAGCTGATGAGGACTCTGAGAATGAACTTCTCTGGTACAGAGTACCTAAACTTGGTGCCACCTAAGGCATGGCTTGTGAAGTAGAAGGGCTCTTGTTTCTTCTCTTCTTCTATGACGAGGACTGAGGCGATGGCCCTATCGGAGACAGCAAGATAGAGGAAGAGTCTTTCTTCAGGTTTTGGTGAAGCTATCTTAGGCATGAAACCTAGGAATAGCTTCAACTTCTCAAAGGCTTCATGTGCTTCATCACTCCACTTAAATCCCGTCCCCTTCCTTCGCGACGAGAAGAAATACACGCATTTATCAAAGGACTTGGAGACGAACCGGTTAAGGGCCACGATACACCCGGTAACCTTTTGTACATCTTTGATGAACTTAGGGGGTTCCATGTCGATCAAAGCCTTCACCTGCTCAGTTGCGTCGATGACTCTCTCGCTTAAAATGAATCCCAAGAACTTTCCTCCCCTCACCCCGAAGACGCACTTCTTCGGGTTGAGTTTCATCTTGTTTCTCCTTAGAGTTTCGAACGTGTCTCTCAGGTCTTCTACATGGTTGTATGACTTCACGCTCTTAGTGATGAGATCATCCACAAAGGCTTCAAGGTTTCTGTCAATTTTCCCTCCGAAGACATTTTGGAAAAGCCTCTGGAAGGTTCCACCAGCGAGTCTTCAAGCCGAAAGGCATCCTTGTGTAACAAAAGACGCCATCGTTGGTGATGAAGGCCATTCAGCTCTGGTCTCTCTTCTTCATGAAGACTTGGTGGTATCCAGAGAAGGTATCCATGAAACTCAGGAGTTAATGGCCAGTGGTGGAATCGACGAGCTTGTCAATTATTGGGAGAGGGAAGTGGGCTTTCGGGCATGCCTTGTTCAAATCGGTGTAATCGAGGCACATCCTACAACTGCCGGTTGCCTTCTTCACCATTACAACGTTGGCGAGCCACTTAAGGTATCGACATTCCCTTATGAAATTGGCCTCTAATAACTTCTTTACCTCGGCTGAGGCGGCACGAGTTCTCTCTTTGCATACATGTCTCTTCTTCTCCTTAACAGGTTTGATCCTGGGGTTTATGCCGAGGTGGTGTTCCATGAGAGATCTTTCGATACCATGCATCTCGTCCGGGCCGAAGGTGAAGACGTCTTGATATTCTTGGAGGAGTTTCGTCAGCCCTTCCTTGGTAGCCTCGTCCAGCTCGTCACCAAGGTATGTGACTAGTTCAAGACGAGAGGGGTCCAGGATGACCTCCACCTTGCCCTTTGTGGGGGTGGATCTCTCTCTCCTCTATCCTTGCGTGGGCAATTTCTTGTGGGACGATGTCTACCATGAGGCCCTGTACCCCCTTGCCTTTTCTTCCTTAGTGGTGGTGACATCCTTTCTCTTCACAACAATCTTTTCTTCGGGGGTTTCCTTCGTTCTCTTCTTTAAACTCTTCCCGGCAGGAGCCAGGATGTTGGTCTTCGCGGGTGGCAGAGTCATCTCCAGGACAATATTCTTGTTTCTCAGGCATTAGACGTAGCAAGTCCTTGCTGCCTTCTGATCGCCAAGGATATTCCCTTCTTCCCCGTTTTCCCAATAAAACTTCGGCGTGAGCAACATCCTGTTCAGCATCCCATTGATTTATTGTTTAGGGTTGGACATCCGAGGAGGACATTGTATGAGATCGGGACATGGACGACAAGGAACTCCGAGACAACACGTCTGGCTTTGATCTTTGGTCCTATCCTCACTGAGAAATGAATACTTCCCATCGGTAGGACTTGGTTTCCGCCAAAGCCTATTACCGGGTGACTACTTGGTATCACCTTGCTTGAAGTGTAGCCGAGGCCCATGAGGCAACTGGCTGTGATTACATCGACCGAGCTTCCTGTGTCAACAAGGACTCTCTTCACCAATGTATTGGCTATCTTTATTTCAATGATGAGGGGATCGTCGTGAGGAAATCGGAGAGGCCTCATGCCCGTCTCGTCGAAGGTGATAGGTTTCCTGAACTTGGGAACTTCCTCGATCAACATCAATTGGTCGAGGGATCTGAGATGGGCTTGTCTTTCTTTGTTTGTAAGACATTCTCCTGCCGAGTTACCCGAGATGATAGCTACTTCATAGGACTCCCAAGAGGATCCTGAGGCTGCAGGCTCGCTTGCTACCCCCTGGCCTGGTGGGATGGTGGTCGTGCTCTTGTGCTTCAATAAAGAATAAAGTTTCCCTTCTTGTGTAAATTTTTCAAGGTGTGAGCCCAACTCGTGGAAATACCTCGTACTATGCCCATGCTCTTTGTGGTATTGGCAAAATAAGTAAATCTTCCATGTACCCTCCTTCATCGGGGTAGGGTCAGGTAGCAGCTTGGGGTCGATTTTTCCAACACGGCTTCTTGATTACAATTCAGGATTTGGTTCACTGCGGGGCTTTCCGGCATTTTCCTTTCGGGCTTTCCCCGCCCCTTGGATCCACTTTGACCTCCTGCTCTTCCCGATCCCTTCCTTTTCAACTATGGTTTCTCGACGGTTAAGGTTTCAGCCTTCCTTCCTCATTTCTTGACAACTTCGTCGACTTGTCATAGTGCTGCTTCTCCCGTTGGTGCCCCCCATTTACCACGTTTCATACGAACCTTTCCTAATTCGTGAAGAGTTTCGACGAATAGGCTCGGACGAATGGCAGGGTGATCTTCTCTTTCGTCAATTTCATGTGTTTGAAATCTTTCAAGATCTCTCTTCCCATGATGATGCCTTTGACATAAGCCGTTCACGCAATCGTCTAGTCGAGCTCGGTGATTTCTAGACATTCGTCGTTGAAACGTTCGTCGTAGTCCTTCATTGGCTCTTTCTTTCCTTGTACGATGTTTAAGAGGTCTTTTGAGCATTTCTCGGTCTTCTCGCACGTCATGAAGTTTTCCATGAAGACGCGACATAGCTTGTCGAAAGTGTGGATGCTATGACAAGGGAGGCTATCTAGCCGTTTGAGGGCTTTCCCTTCTAAAGTTTCGATGAAGTGTCGGCAGTATATGGCATCATTCCGCCCTTGGGTCATCATTGCAGCCTCATAATCCATCAGGTGCTGTCGGGAGGACGTTGTCACACTATACTTCTTCATCTTCCCGATCCGAGAGTTCATGTTCAAGGGATAGGCCATGATCTCTTTGCTAAAGGGGACCTTCATGGTAAGGTCCGGGCTTATCTCAAACCCCCTAAAGCTCTTTGTAATGTTGGCATAGTCTCTCTGCCCTAGGCAGGTCAGGAATGGCCCTCATTGCCCTTGAAACCTCTCGGCCTATTTGCGCAGGAGGACTTCTCTAACATCTTCCTTCTTGGGGCTTTTCGCATCTCCTTCGGCCACTCTCCTTCTCCTCTTCATGGCTTCAATGGAGGGTCGTAGGTCTTCTACGCTCCTCTTCGGCTGTCTGGGGATCCTCGTACTTTCGCTTCACCCGGAAGCCTTCGACCTATTCTTGGACCTAAAAGAGGAGGAGCCAGACCCACTCAGGCTAAAGTGAGGGGTCTTCAGCACCTGGGAGGTTCGTGACTCTGTGTCTTGCTTGTTCCGTGAGCGCTGAGCCTCTGTGGCAGGTGTTATCTTCGACGTGTCTCCGTCCGAGCGCTTCGTCGCTCCGACATGGTTCAGGATGTTCTCTAGGAGGGTAGTGCACATCTTGTGCATCTCTTCTAGGATGTTGGCCTGTAAGGCCAATAGCTCCTCCCTCATGATAAGAGGTTGGGTGTCACCTCGTATGCCTACAGACGAGGCTAAGTGATTTCCTTCTTCGTGGTTTGACATAGAACTCATCTTTTTTGGTTCAAGAGTTTGGATGTGTTTTTCGTTTCTCAATATCATGCAACCTTGGCTAGCCACTCCCAACAGACGGTGCCAAATGTTTCGGGTGATTTTGGGTAAGAGGAGTGGACCCTCAAATACTCAAAGGGTTGAAAAAGCCTTGATTGCTTGAGATAAGATCAGTGCTGACGTGGCTCACCGAAGATGGGTCACCTGCACAGAAAACGCACTTGAACTGTGCCCGACGTGATCCGGATAATTGGTCCGCTGACGATCAAGTCAGTAAGGAGGGTTCTCAAAAAGAGGTTTGCCCAAAGGAGCAAGTAGAATGCTCTTTAGGGCAGCCAAATCTTCCTTGAAAATGGGGGTGGACTTGAATTCTCTAGAGAGAGAATGTGAATGAGTTAATCAATCAGTTATCTAAGTCAGAATCTGTTTCTTACCCTTGAAAGGTGTGCATGCCTTCTATTTATAGACATTCCCTAGGTGATGCTAGGGTTGCGTCTTGTCGACTGGGGAGGCGCCACGTGGTCATTCCTTGGGCCTACCCAAGGAATGGCAAATGAAGGCCGCCAATCAGGTCAAAGCACGTGCACAGCATGTGTCATCCTTAGGATCTTCTGGATTCTTTCGTAAGTTCCACCCTTCCATGCATGATCCTCTACGGGGACAAAAGGTATCCCTAGGCCGTAGGCAACCTTCGTCCCCTCTCTAGTGGAAATCTGGATCATGGCCTCCCCCCCACTTCTGGATTCATCATCCTAGAGGGGAGACGAGGCCCCGCGATTTGCGTCTAAGGAACGTCTCGTCCTGCCCCTAGAGGAGGACAAGGATCAACCGCCAAAATCTCGAGAGGAGAAGGGAGCTCAGATCTCCCATGCGAATAAGTTGTCTTCAATGACCCATGGGCTGACGAAGGGGATTGACCCAAGGGAAGCGACCATGGGGCCTAGACGAGGCGTAGGACGAAATGGGCAAAAGGAGTCCATGGGTCAGAGAAAGGGCCCAGGCCGAAACCAACTAAACAAGCCGTCAGCTAATTCCATGGGTTGGTATGAGATTGCAAAATTTAATGCACCATGGCCCAGCGAATATGAGGAAATTCGCTGGGAAATGGAGCGAATAAACCCAAAATCTTTTAGTGCCCAGTGATTATGGTGATATTCACTTGAAACTGAACCAAGTGCTTGGGGGAAACGGTCATGAAAGCTCAACGAATAGCAAATAAGAGAAATATTCGTTTCGAAACCCAGTGAATATGGGCATATTCGCTGGGTGCCTAACGATATTGCCCTTAATCGCTGGGTTCCCAGCGATTAAAAGCATATAAGCTAGCGTTTGAACTTTCTCGTGCATTCAGCTTTAGCTTTTCTTGGTCGGCAAGGTTAAGAGAAGGATCAAAAATTCTCTAAGCTGAGGTGAAATGACCATTTTTCCCCTTAACTTCGTTTGACCTTGATTTTTTATTAATTCGCGTGCTAAAATGTGCAAGAAAGGTTCCATAAGCTAGCTGTCGTCTTAGGGTCATAGGGGCGACACTATATTGGTGTCACGCGGCATATGTCGGTAGGATATGTCTTTAAGTAGTGGGATCAGTTGCTGTAAACATTCAGCATAGGCTTGAAGGTGTTCTTCTCGAACCTTTCATGCCCCTATGGTCTGTGATATGATAATGTTGGAGTCCCTAAAATATAGTTAGGCGGCGTGCCTTTGCTGCCAGGGCTGCTTTGACTCTGTAGATACAGGCTTCATACTGAGTTGTACTGTTGGTGTTCGGAATGTCAAGATTGACTGAAAAAGGCTCATGGAGAGCCATCAAGATCAATCAATTGAACACCGATCCCATTGTCCCTAGAGTTGGAAGCACCATCAAAGTACATCTTCCATCGGGATTCTTCGATAGTGAGAATATTCTCATCAGGAAAATAGTCATCGTACTCGTCCCCAGAAATGGATCCATCAGCCAGGGCTTCAGAAATGGCTTGTCCTTTAATGGACTTCCGATTTTATGCATTTGAAATCAAACTCAGATAGTAAGGCGTACCACCTTGCTAAACTTTCACTAACTATTGGCTTATCAAAGAGGTAGTTGATCGGGTCAGGTTTTGAAATGAGGTAGGTTGTATGAGCTTGGAGATAGTGTATAAGCTTCTTGGTAGCATAGACAAGTGATAGGCATGCGCGTTCAAATGGGTTGTATCGAGTTTTGTACTGGAGAAGCTTCTTGCTGAGGTAATAGATGGCTATCTCTTTTTGATTTCCCTCATGATACTAGGTAAGGAATCCCCCCATGATCATTTCTGTTACCGTCAGATACAGCAACAAAGGTCCATTAGGACTCCAGAGGGATCGGGATTGGTGGTTTAGCCAGGTAGGTTTTCATAGCATTATGTGCTTCTTGACATTGATCATTTCATTTGTCGGCAGCTCCCTTCTAGAGGTGTTTTAAAATTGGCTCACATGTTGAGGTGAGTTGCGAGATGAAGCGGCTGATGTACTGGATTTGTCCTAGAATACATCGAACTTCTTTTCATAGTGAGGGGAAGCGTAAGCTCCATGATCGCTTTTGTTTTGTCAAAGTTGACTTCGATTCCCTTCAATCTGACCACAAATCCAAGGAGCTTCCTGGAGGTGGCCCCAAAGACGCACGTTTTCAGGTTAAGTTGGAGTTTGAACTTCTAAATTATGTCAAAGAAAGTTCTGAGTGCATCAATGTGCCCCTCTCGGGTTTTTCTCTTGACGATCATGTCATCAACATAGACCTAAACAATATCATGGATCATGTCATGAAGGATAGTAGTTCCAGCTCACTGGTATATTGCCCCGGTGTTCTTGATCCCAAATGGTATCACTCGGGAACAGTACGTTCCCAATGGGGTGATGAATGTTGTCTTGCAAGGCCATTAGGAAATGATCATGTCCTCAAAAGCCATCTATGAATGAGAACATGGTGAGATTAGCTGAATTGTCGACTAGCATGTCGACATGGGGGAAAGGGAGAAAGTCCTTTGGAGAGGATACATTCAGATCACGGAATTCAATGCACATCCGGACTTTGTCGTCTTTCTTTGGAACAATGACAATATTGTCTAACCACTCTGGGTGTTTAACAGTTTCCGAGAATTCGGTGCTGAACTGTTTCTGGATCTCTTCTTTGAACTTCAGACTGATATCAAGTTTCATGCGGCAAAGTTTTTGCTTCTTCGGCTTACTTTCGGGAAACAGTAGTATGCAGCGCTAAGCAATGTCGGGGTTGGCACCTGGCATGTCTACATATGACCAGGTGAACACATCAACATATTCTCTAAGAACTGTTGTGAGTGCCTCTGTTTCCTCTAAGCCAAGTTTGACTTTTCTGTTTTCTTCCATTCTGATGTTTACGGGTATGGACTCTTCAACTGGTGACATGTATGTGATTGATTCATCATCATGCAATGCATCATGCTCTATGACAGAATCTTGCATGCAAATATGTTCAAAACCTAAGGATAGGTCGTATGCATATAAGGTGTCAGATGGATATGTGGTGGAAGTAAGGCTGTTTACGAAAGATGAGGAAGATGAATGGTCAGACTCATAGACAGCTTGGCCCAATTCAATGGAGGGATTTACTTTTGACACAAGAAAGTTGCCTGGCCCAAGGTAAGGGTTAGGCTCGGGTTGATTTTTTGTAGTTTGCTCGTGATTTGGGGAATGGCTACCAACATAGATCCGGATCTCATTGTCTCCCCCAGTCTTCTTGAATTCCCAACTCCACTCTCGGATGTTATGGCTTGGCGAAATAAGGTACTTTTCTGTCATACCACGGTTTAGGGAAACTCTAGTACATGGTGTCTTGGCCGAGTCGGACAAACCAGCCATTGAATGAGTGTTTGGAAGAGATGTGGGGGCGAGGCCTCTATTTAGGAGAGAAACTGAGGCCTACAGGGTTTTTTTTGTCAAGGGCATGATTTGCTCTTTTATTCTTTCTCCTTTCTTTCCTAGCCGAGTCCCGTGTACATGTACCATTGTGAGCAATATCAGTGCCCCTCTTGCATAAGTTGTTTGCCCGTCGAGGGTAGGTTGGTGAGATGCTGAATTTTTGTTTTAGTCATGTTTGGCCATCTGGTGAAGAATAAGTGTCAAGATGAGATTCAAACTTTGAAGGATAATGAACGAATGTCAATCAAGTCATGATGCTTATGATTATGACACACTTAAGGAGAATGAGGGAACTGCACCTAGAGAATTTGACACACTAGAAGATCACTCGGGAAAGATTGGGGGTTTCCCCTCGAGAGTCTGAGTAGGAATCTCCTTGGGAAAGTTAAGGGGAATTTCCTTCCTTAATTCATACAAAAGACATATTTTTGTTTTCATTTGGACCGAGCTCGAAAGCTGCCTACGTACCTCCATTGTGTGTGGGTGAGTGAGTCGTTAAACATAATAAAATTTATTGTACAAAAGTGCATTTGGAGAATTAGGTCCACGTAGTTCTAATTACATAGATAAGATTTAGATTTTTGGGTTTTTGATTTTCTATTCATTATTTTGGTCGCACTCCGGAGTGGCTGCCTATGTACCCCGGTGCATGTGCTTACTAGTAAAGACAAAATGTGTGGGGATTAGACCAAACATAGTTCTAGCCTATGTTACATTGACATGAAAGTGCAGAAATTTAAACTATACTAAAGAAAGAGTTAGAGATCCTGGTGTAGACTATCTGTATGGACACAAAAGGGCAGACTTGGTGCACCTCGGGGCCACTTAGATGGAGCCATTGTTGACTATCGCTTGCAGTTGGAGCTGAAATTTAGGGCAATCATCAGTGGTATCGCCGTATTTCTAGTGGTAGTCACAGTAGCAGCTAGGGCTAACTTGGAAAGAAGGAGCTTCAGTTAGGGGAAGAAGCGGGTAAAGGATGCCCTTCTTATACAACTGGGAGAAGATAACACTCTGGCATTGGTCGAAAGGGTACTGCTTGTAGAATGAAAGTTGATAAGGTCGGCCACATCAGTTAGCTGACACATAAGTCTCATAAGGATCATTTAGAATCTGCATGTCAATGTGGAAGCCATGCTGCTCAAGATCTTCAAGTTTAGTGTAGTGCTAGCGGCACAGGTCATGAAAGTAGCGGTTTCTTGATCCTTGAATGACCATGAGGAGAGTTTCTTTCTCTGTGGATAACTTCCTGACTTTGTGACACTGTTCCTTCTAGCGGGCCAAATTGTGAGAGAAATGCTTAGTCGGATACTAATGTATCTTTTGTAGTTTGACCATCTCCATGTCATAGCTTTGGTACAAGCAAGCCCATCTTAGAGGGGCGCTGCACATATTTTTCCAACTGCTGCATTGTGATTTGAAGATATTGAAGTACCCCTCCAGTGCTTTCCCTTCGAGATTCCGATTGAACAGAGCGGGGTAATAGGTCTTCAGGACTCCTGTCAGATACAGAGTTTGTATGAAGTTCTATAGATGAGCCATATTACTACCCTCTCCTTTGTACTTTGAGAAGTTCGGGAGTATGTACCCAAGTGGCAACCTCACATTCAAAAATAGGATCAATTCAGGCATAATGAAGCGGACGCTGGCATTAATGCCCTCCTAATCAGAGGCAGAGATTGCCATGATCTCAGAATCTCCTTTTAGAGTCAAAGTCATATGCTTAGTCTGGAACTTTATTTTCTGATGCAAGGTTGAAGTAAGGGCCTTGGTTTGGTGTAGCGATGGCCTCCATAAGAGCAGGTTGAAACAAGCCGATATGTCAATGACGAGGAATTCAATCTCTCGGGCGATAGAACCATACTCAAGCAAGAGTTTGATTAGTTCCGAGGACTTCTCGTTTAGCATTGTCGTATTCTTGGATGACCTGGGAGGATGGCTCAACATGGTCGAGAGAGAATCCCAGCTTCCGAAGGGCCTTTAGAGGATAAACATTGACAGTTGATTCATTATTAATTAGGACTCGAGGAACATGCTTCCCATTGCACTTGAAAGTGATCTGCAAAGAGTTGTTATGATTGGGATCGTCAGGTAAATCCTCGTCAGTGAACATGAGCACTTGAGATGAACCATATATGAGGCCCACCATCTCGTCGGTGTTCAAGTCGAGCTGCACCACTGTCTGATTTAGATGCTTCAGCACTGCTAATCGGTGAGGTTGAGAAGTCATGAGATTGAGACATTGGTATTCACTTCCTTCATTCTTCTTACAATGTCATCTAGGTCATCATTCCCTTCCACGAGAACCTCTTTTCCCTTCTCCTTTCTCCTTAGGGCTTCGAGGTGGTTTTCTTCTTCTAGGTAGGTACACTTGAATTTGCGACCGGCCCTCATGAGATGGTTAACCTTTGGCTGAAGATAGTCGTCATAATGTAAGTCATGAAGATAGACAAGATGTCATAATCTTGTATATAGTGAATAAGGTTAAGCCCTTCAACAATTCTCATAACAGAGGCATCTTCCTCTTCATGATCATTATCTAACATGAGGAAACTGCCCTCACAATCCAGGATGCCGCAAAGGCCAGCAAAGGGAATTGGCCGATATCTATCACGCAAATTGGACGAAGGTCACCTTCCTTATCCTGCACAAGTTAATTGTCAAGCTGTTGCATGAGCCGACGACGGGCGTCTGATGCAGATGAGGTTGGATGTCCTCGATGAGGGAGGATGGGTCTATTCCAGAGATAGCCAAGGTGATGGAATTAATTCCCTGACTAGAGATTTTCGGTAGAGGATGCTTGGTGATATTCGGAGCATTGGAATTGTTCTTGTGAGAAATGACAAGTCTACCGTCATCAATGAGATCATAGATCTTATGTTTCAGAGCAAAATAGTCTTCAACTGTGTGGCTGGCATACTGGTGAAAATAACAATGCACATTAAGGTTTTGCCCTGGCTTGAATGGAGGTGGAGGATTCTTTAGCTGGAGTGGTCTTATCATCCTCGCCTTACTTAGTCGCCTAAAAGCCTCAGAATATGACATCTTGATAGGATCGAATTGGCGTCTTGGCGTCTCCGATAAGCTGAAAGGATTGCTTGAGCCAACATTGTTGATCTCTGCAATTTTGTTTTGGGCAGAAGAGGAGTTTTTGTTAGAGGCATAAGGGCTACTCTTCTTGCACCTATAACTAGATGATGCCTTATTCTGACTCCTCGCACTCTTAGTACGTAAGGCTTCCTCGATCATAGAGCTTGTAGAGCTTAGATCCTTGAAAGATGGGAAGTATAAGAACTTCATCTTCTCCTTTAGGTTAGGAGAGAGGTTCTTTACAATTACTCTCATCTATTCCTCCTTAGTGGGTCTAACCAACATTTTTGCGTCTTTGGTGCGCCATCTCAAAATGAATGCAGGAAAGGTCTCACTGGCCTTATGACAAGTAGTCTCAAGGTTGAGCCTAATCACGCCGACTTCCTCATTTATTTGTACTGATCAGTGAATTCCCTCACAACGTCAGCCTAGGTGGCCTTCTTAGAGTTCTCTAACTTGAGGAACCAAATGGCTGTCGTGCCATCGAGGTATTGTTGGAACAACTGAGCGATCAACTCATCATATTCTCCCCATGGGCTCATGGCTCCGACATACATTTTCAAGAATGTAGTCGGGTTTCCGCTTCCATTGAGCTTCCTCAAGTTAGGCATCTTGAAACAAGGGGGAAGATGGGCCTTTGGAAACAAGGAGAGGTCATGAATATCTGGCCAAGGTTCAGCCTTGGTGATCCCTTTGAGTACTTCTTTCAGCTTACGCATCTCGTCCGCCATTTCTCCATCTCCAGCAATAGCGTTTGACTCAAGATTGAAGGTAACCTTGGGTATGGGGCGCCTTGGCCTTCGTTCTTGTTAAGGTTTGAAAAATAAGGTTCAAGGTCATCTTGTTGGTGGAGGAGTAGCTGCATCATAGCTCTGAGCTCGGCAAAAGGGTCATCTGGTTGGGGAGGAGGTGGTGGCGGGTAACCATATGGGAAGTCTTCCATCCTCTGAAGTGGGGTACTGATGCAATGGTACATAGTGGATGGAGTTGCTACAGTGGTAGAACCTGAGAAGAGGGGCAAACCAACGACGATGGAGACTCTAATCAACCTAGAAGAGGCACAAGTCCAACGGGAAGACCTGCAAAATAGCGAGAATGACACAAATTTTAGTACATGATGGAAAAGATAATTCCATGTTAATGTCAAATGTCATTTTTTATGAATTAGGAATGAAATTCTATTTTTGGATCATTTAATTTGGAAAGCAGGATTCCAAATGTGATGACTCTCGGGGAGCATTTGTGAAAGGAGAATGACATGTGTTCGACTCGAGAGAGAAAAGAAATTTGATTTCAAGTGGTAGACTCAGTTCGACAAAGATGGAGGAGATTTTCGTCGTGGGGATGGATGATTCGAATGATGAAATTTTTGTGGAGACTGAGACGGGAATGTACACGGGGGACTCAAGTGGTAGACCCTAGGACGACCAATATGGACATGGGATGCATGATCGACAATGTCGGGGATGAGATTGTTTTTTTTTTTTTCGGTATGGTGGATGCATGATCCTAGGGACAAACTCTAATGCATACGCGATGAATGCGTGTAAGTTGCAACTTTGTACAAATTCGTTACCTGAATAGGTATGAACATATGCATGACAATGCACCTAAATTTATATGGACATATAGACGGACATAAGTATGACGCTATATGTTAATGCGGGTATATGCAAATGTATCTACATGTGCATGTAAGGATGCATGAATGTGATGGATAATATGTGAAATCACACAAAAGTTGGATCAAGCATTCGTTGGTCTAAGTGCACCCTAAAGGTCTCACTGAAACGGTTCATTGAGATTATTATGTTTAAGTGGTCCAAGCAACAAAATGCTTCATGGGGTGGATGCGCATGTAGGGATTGAGTGCGAGTAGCGAATCCATAGCCACGTAGGCACCCTTATATTTTAAGAGTTATTCTATGATGGCTTATACAAAGTAGGCGGGACCATCCCTAGAAATTGAAATACAATGCGTGTGTGTGTGTGTGTGCGCGCGGACCGATCGTCAAACAAGGCACTCCAAACAGCACGTAAGAAAACAAGCACATATATACATGTGAGAATTTACAAGGGTACGATCATGATCACCACTCAAATTCACGGGATAAAAGTTTGTTTGTTTTTGAAAAGGGGCAAGACGTATGTTCGGGTCTAAACCTCTTGGGGGTGGATTGTTTTTATAAAAATAAAAGCAACCTAAACCCCCAGCATAGTCGCCTGTCTGTGGGACCGGGGAAAGAGGTTGTGTAGCTTTTCCCACAAAAGGGAGTTGGGGCTCCCTCCCACACGGAGGCCTGAGAATTTGTTAAGTGAGGTTTGGAGTTGCTACCTTGTCATAACCCAAATAGGGACAGAGGGTTTCTCGGGGAAAACAGATATAGGTTTTTAGGAAAATAATCTCAAAGCCATAGTGTCTTTGTAGTGGATAAGGAAAAAGATTTGACTACCACATAATCTGGGTCCGGGGCTTAATTTATAGGGTAGGGACATCTGAGTGGACTTGTTTCCCGATCCATCATGCGATGACATAAAAATACGTAATTGTACCTGATTTTTGAGGTAATTTGGATATTGATCATGATTATACCCGAATTAATTGAAAGGAAAGAGATTAAACAGGTAGCATGCAAATGTACAAAATTGAAATTAGCACATGGATATACACTTTGAAAATTAGCATACAAATGTACAAATAAAAACGTTGGACTGACATGTCTTTCGGTGTATGGTGGGCTTGGATATAGTAGTATTGCACTATGTACCACTTATCGTGGGACTTGAATCCACTAACGGATCAAATTCTAATTTGGTTCTATACAGAGAACAAATTCAGCACGTCCATAGAGCCACTCGGTGGGAGCGGGTAAGGATGGGTGAGCTAGTTCCTGCTCAAAAAGGTAATAGCCAAGTGTTGACACGAAAATAGTGTCTCACCTATGACTCGATGATGATCACTAGCATACGGAATATTTCTTGAACAAGTATGCGAACCAATGAAAACCCAAAGTCAAACGAAGTCCAAGGGAAAAATGGTCATTTCACATCACCCTAGAGGCTTCTAGATCCTTCCTTCAAACTTGTGCGCCAAGGAAAGCTACGGCTTAACGTGTGAGAAAGCTTAAACGACAGCGAATAGGCATGTATTTGCTTTATTCACAACGAATGCAGGAAAAATTGCCAGACACCCAGCTAATATGCCTACATTCACTGGTCTATGGGGCGAAAATTCCTCATATTTGCTATCTGTTGAATTGTCCTAACCGTTTCTTCCAGGCATTTGTTTTATTTTCCAGCGAATATGCCCATTTTCGTTCTAAGCTTAGCGAATGCATTCATATTTGCTCTGTGGCCCAGCGAATGTCACCATATTCCCTGGCAAATGGTGCATTAAATTTGCACACCGGCAATTGGGGAAGTTTCTGCTTTATAAACCCCTTGCAAAATGCAACCGAGGAAACACATAATATAGC
>ONZA01015743.1:22980-35849 GCA_900322205.1 Kewa caespitosa | reverse complement strand
AGAAAACATTTAGGTTAACATACTTTGGAACCAAATCGATTTAAAAAAAGTTCTAATTCGCAAGTAGTGGCCGTTTGTTAAAACAGGCAAATTGGATGCATTCCACATCCAATTTGTACCATTACCACCGAAATCCCAAAAGACTAAAAGACTAAAAGAGTAAAAAGATATTTCCCTTATTTTTCTAAAATAAGGTGGCGACTCCAAACACCCCAATTGTGCCATTTAGCACATTACAAAAAATGACAATTTCACCCCCATAACACGCACCAATTACGTGGGGGGTACGTGCGTCAAATTTCAACTTCCTCCATGCTTTACCTAGCGAGAGGGTCATGGCCCCTACAGTGGCGACTCCGCTGGGGAAATAACTTTAATAGGGTGAAACTCGAAAACGAGTTAGAAAAAAAAAACGTAAATCAATTTGATTCAAAATTGCATCATTTTTCATGTAGTCATGCGTACACGCAATCCAAGTAACCCATAATCAATTCCTAGCGTCGGACTTCGGTTACATGGAGGATCCATTAGATTCTCCATGCAGATCGTAAATAATTCTCCACTCATGACCTTTCTTTCATCCATTTGATGGAAGAAAAGCAGTAACTTACGGCGCTTATGCATTCCATAACGTTATAAGCACCCCGTATGTTGTGGGAGCCTTATTTTACCTAACCCATTCGTAACCTTAGCGGAATTACAACATTGTATAGGTGTTGAAAATAGAGAGCATATACCATTTGCATGCTTGACATTTGCATATTTGCATTGCATTTGGACCGAGAACCATAAACCGGGGGCTTTACGCCCTTTTTCCCCATTAGAAGTATAGGTTTCCCTTTCCTATTGGACCTTTTCTTCTTCTACCCTTTTAATTAGTTCCCGAATTAACTTTAGGGAAAGATTCATTCATTGGACCCATGGCGAGGATAATAGACTTCGTAGAAGATCACCTCCACCACCACTGTTCTTGACTCCTTCACGTTCATCTTCTCCCGAACCCAAGTCACCTCCTCCGTTCGTACGTCAATTAACGTTTGAAATGGCCAACTGACCTACCCTCCAGGCGCTCGCCCTTCTCATCAGAACTTGACTGAAAAGGTGACCCAACTGGAAACCAAGAACGTCGAGGGAGTTGACCCAATCAAGGGAGAACTGAAAAAGTTTGCGTCTATCCTAAAACATGACAAAATTTTTAACCAATACCATGATATTGAGGGGATGACCCCTAACCTTACAGGCACTCTACCCAATAAGGCCATCTTGTCTACCCTGCCTAAGTTTAAGAGCACTGACAACCCTAGAACCCATCTTAGGGCTTTTACCACTACCCTCACTCTAAAGGGTATTGATAAGAAACTGTTCCCCCACATCTTTCCTATGTCCTTAGATGGACCCGCGTCTGGCAGGTACTATGGACTTGACACTAAATGAGTCAAAACCTAGGAGGATATAAGCCGAGAGTTGCTGGCTCAGTATTCATATAATACCGAGCTTTCTGTTACGATGTGGGAATTAGATGCCACTAAGCACCTCACATGTGAGGCTTTCATGATCTTCGTCAAAAGATGGCGAGATAGGGCTGCCCATATGGTGAATAGGCCCTCAGAAAGAGACCAAGAGTGTACCATAATACGCAATTGGAGGCCCGAGTTTAAGAAACATTTGATTTTCCAACCTATAAGTAATTTCCTCCAGCTTACGAAGGTAGGATTGGCAAGAGGATGAGCTTCCCAACTTGGAAGCAAAATGGACTAAGGGTAACAATAACAACAACACCACCACCAAGTAGAGCAACACCGCAAAGGTGAATGAGGTCAATGCCCTTAACGAGGGTGCACCTCAACGTCTGGAGAGACATGGTTTTGTCCCATTGGGGATGACTCTCATGCAAGCTCTCGAGCGTTTAATATAAAATACCTTTTTTTTTTGCAGCCAATTGGGCCCACTTCTGATGTTTAGAGGACAAACAGTCCAAGAGCTACAATTCATCAAAATACTATAAGTATCACCGTAGCAAGGGCCACGAAACCGACAAGTGCTGGACCTTAAAACACGTGATCCAAGATCTAATTGACAATGGCACTTTACCATTGCCAAGGGCCGCACGTGCCCCAAATAATTATAAAAATTCCCTCGCATCTCACGAGGAGTCCATTTTTGCCATATCAAATAACGACCTAGGTTTCGATCCCACCTAACTTATCGAACCCGTATCACCGCATGGCCATCTAAGCATTAACGAGGTATGGGACAATGATGAAGAGGATGCATCCCAAGAGGATGCATGGGATGCATCCATAAGGTGTGACAAGATTTACAACAACGCCTGGCTATCCGAACACGAAGTTTGGGAAGGCGAAGTCGACAACCTAACTAGTTCGGGAAGGTATTACGGGAAAAAAGACGGTCTACCCCAGAAAACTTGACTGACAGGGGAAAAGAATTTGTGGCCTAGGAATCACTCATTAATCCCTTGTTGAACAAACTAAAAAGATTGAAGGCTGATTTTTCTATTTGGCAACTCTTAGCATCATCATCGGAGCATAGGCAAGCAGTCCTTGCCGAACTCAACAAAATAAACATCTCACATGAAACATCTCCCATCGAGCTTTTAAGTTTCTTAATGGAAGAAAGATCGCCCACCACGATCGTTCTCGGACGAGGACTTAGTTTCTTAATGGAAGAAAGATCGCCCACCACGATCGTTCTCGGACGAGGACTTACCGGAAGAAGATTGTAATCACAATGAGGCATTGAACCTTACTGTGAACTTTAACCAACATCACGTACCCATGGCGCTCGTGGATAACGGGTCCGTAGTGAATGTATGCCCAATTAGAATAGCCAAACACTTAGGCATCCAATACGATCTTGCACAAACATTGCAGAGCTTACGAGCCTACGATAATTCAAGGAGAAGTGTACTCGGCACCATCAGTATCAATGTCACTGCTGGTGTAATCGAAAAATGGGTCACCTTTTCGGTAATTGATATACCTTCCACCTTCAACCTACTTTTAGGACGACCTTGGATACATAGTATCATTTTCGTCCCATCCACCCTTCACCAGAAAGTCAAAATGGTCGTATGGTAAAGTCCTTGTGATTGAGGCCGACCAAATGAAGGCCACCTTATCCAAGACTCCTATCTTAAAAATATACCATGGTGAAGAAGACAAGGACTTTTGGGGTTTCAACCCCGAAATCAACGCCAATAAGGATGAATAAGTTCCATTCAACTTTAATCCTCATTCCAACCTCCACGTCAACGCCATCCTGCGAAAACTAGGCTATATGCCCGGGATGGGTTTAGGAAGAACAACCATGGCCTGAGTTCATTTTGGTGGGCACAACCTATGAACCTCACGTTCGGCCTAGGCTACACTCCCTCGATTCTAGAAATTAAAGAATCGTTGTCGAGGGAAGCAAAAAGAAAGAGGGCCATAAGAGAAAGCATTCGCTTTGATAGCCCTAAACTTACTTATCCTCACACCCTGAATGAACGATTTGTTCGGGCAGGCGACAACTTCCCCTATTATGGATTTCCTATACCTCACTACCTTAGAGAGGAAGGCACGTTAATCCCAGGATTCAAAATTTTTGAGGATCGCAACCTTCTGGATGACTACATACCTAAGCTTCAGGACCAAATACCTCTTGATTGGGCTCAACCTTTACCTCACAATGCTTTTGGTCTCCTTTTCGGGCAAGAGAAGATTCGATAGCAAGAAGACAATGACGTAGTCAATCCAAAATCAAGAATTTGACCCTTCGTAGCTGATCGCACCCGCCACCAGGATACTCGAAGGATGGCGTCACACCTGCAAGTGGACAACTTCCGACGAGCACAAGTTTAGTGTCACCCTAAGAGAAGGACCTATGTTTGAGTCTAGTTATTCTGATTCTATTAGTTCTAGCGATTCTGATTCCGATCCTAGTACAGGACATTTTCGTCCCGAGATAATTGGGAAGCTAGGCTCCCCCACTCCCAAAGTGTATGATCCTTCCATTGATGTACTCTTTGATGATATCAATAAAATGAAGGATGATTCTGCTTACTCTCTGGATTGTTTTGTCACTAAAAATTCTGATAACGATAAATCACTCATGGGATCCAAGCTCGAGCATGAACAAAAAACTTCAGTAATTGAAGAAACCGAAATGATTAACCTGGGAACTAACGATAAACCGCAAGAGGTTAAAATTGGTGTACCTCTAACACTAAATGAAAGGTCCGACCTAATGGGCCTCTTAAAGGAATTCATAGATGTATTGGCATGTACCTATAAGGACATGCCTGGAATTAATTGATCCATCGGCGAGCACAAAATCCCGCTCTTCCCCAATGCAAAATCTGTTAGGAAAAAACTAAGGAGAATGAAACCTGAGTGGGCCTTAAAGATAAAGGAAGCGGTAGAAAAGCAACTCGATGCAGGGTTTATTGTAGTAGCCGATTACCCCGAATGGGTTGCCAACATCATCTTCGTCCCAAGAAAGAATGGACGAGTAAGGATGTGCGTTGATTTTTGAGATTTGAACAAAGCATGTTCCAAAGACAATTTTCCTTTATCCGACTTCAATGTCCTAGTTGATAACACCATGGATCATGAGCTCATATCATTCATGGACGGTTAAGCAGGATATCACAAATTTCTCATCGCCGAGGAGGATATGCTAAAAACAAATTTCACAACCCAATGGGGAACATATTGCTATCGTGTCATGCCTTTCACTGATAAACGCTGGGGCAACTTACAAAAGAAATTGTTATTCTCACCAGATGGGGCACACACCCCGTTATACATAAAACTCCACTTTGAGGTCACTAACAATGCCGCGGAGTATGAGGCTTGTGTTGTTGGATTACAAGCCGTGGTAGCCATAGGGATTAGAACCCCTAGGGTGTACAGAGATTCAAATCTAATCATTAACCAAATCTCGAAGAAGTGGAAAGTCAAGAATGAGACCTTGGCCCTTTACCAAGCCCATTTAGAAAAGATTGCCGAAAACTTTTCCAAAGTCCACTATACCCACCTCCTGAGAGAGGAAAACCAATTCACACATGCTCTGGCCAAACTAGCGTCTATCATCACTATCCCTTCTAAAACCAAAGCGATGCCCATTTACATCAAAAGGAGGGAAGAACCCACTCACCATTACACCGTAGAAGTGGAATCTTTAGAAAGGGTTCCATGGTATACTGACATCCTCAATTACAAGTTCAGCCAAGAGTATCCCCCTAGGTGTGATGACCCATGGGCACAAAGGGCCATTCGCCTTCTCGCTGCACAAAATTGTTGTATACCAAGACAGATTATATAAGAAAATCCCATACGGAGTTGGCCTGCTTTGTGTCGATGAAGAATAGGCAAAACGAATAATGGGTGAAGTGAATGAAGGAGTATGCGGCCCGCACATGAACGGACTCACGCTCGCTAAGAAAATCATAAGGCAAAGCTACTATTAGACTACGATGGAAAAGATTGTAGCCAATATGTGCAATGATGCAAGCAATGCCAAATCCTTGCAAATTTACAACACATGCCGCCTTCATCACTTTATGGTCTGACTTCCCCATGGCCTTTCTCAATCTTGGAAATCGACATTATTAGAAAAATAAGTCCTACGACCATAGGCGGACACAAGTACATCCTTGTTGCCATCGACTATTTCACAAAATGGGTTGAAGCAACATCATACTCGAAGTTAGCTTCGAAAGACGTGGCGAAGTTCATCAAAAATAACATAATCCGTCGATATGGAGTCCCACATGAGATAATTAGTGATCATGGGTCCCATTTCAAAAAGGAAACCACTGATCTCTTGCAAGAATACAAGATACAGCATCGTAGGTGAGCGAGACCTACAAAGACGGGCCTAATAAACTTCCTTTTGTGCTTTGGGGGTATAGGAGCACCATTTGAACATCCACAGGTGCCACACCTTATCCACTCATTTATGGCATGGAGGCAGTCCTTCCCATTGAGGTCGAGATACCTTCCCTTAAGGTAGTTTTAGAAAGTGATATTCCCGAGATCGACTAGGTAAGAGAAAGATACAAACATTTAGTCTTGTTAGACGAAAGGCATCTAAGCGCCTTGCACAAGTTCAAATGTATCAAAGGACAGTGGCTCGTACCTTCAATAAAAAGGTAAGACCACGACTTGGTTTTAAAAGAAAACCGAGCACCCATACGAGACCTACGAGGTAAATTTAGCCCAAATTGGTCAGGACCGTACATCAGCCCAAATTGGTCAGGACCGTACATCATCAAGAAGATCCTTTCTGGAGGAGTGGTCCTACTCATGGATCTAGATGGACTAGAGTTTTCACAACTAACTAATTTAGACCAAGTAAAGATATTCCACGCATAAGTTCCCAAGTTTAATAATCGATAACACCCTATATTATCCAAGATAATATTAGGCATACAAAAGAAAAAAACAAAACAAAACAAAATCCATTATCATCTCAGACTACGTTTGGCCTTATTCTCATTCGGATATGTAGGTAACCCGCAAGGGCCCGGCCTTAAACAAAAAAAAAATAAAAAAATCAGCATCTTTAAATCGCTTTGCATGAACTACGTTTGGCCTGATTCCCATTGGGATACATAGGTTACCCCGCAAGGGCCCGACTTATTCAAAAACTATATACATAAAAACATCTTTCTTTTATCATAGAATATGTACAAAAATAACACAATGGCAGAATGCACTATGCTTTACACTATCCCCATGGTGCATGATTCCAAGTGGTCACTATTGTCAACATTATGCCCATAGTGTAAGCTTTAAAGTCCCTACTATGCTTTGGGCTATGCTTATAGTAGAAACTGATTGGACTTTGATCTCTTGGACTCTAAACTATCAAATATAATTTGAACCAATCAAAAAACATATACACATAATTTTGGAAAAGACATTCTCTTTTCGAAAATGGTGAAAATTGATTATAGAGCATAATTGATAAAAATTCTTAAGGTTTCAATTTTATTCCTTTAAAACCTTAATGAGTTTATAATGTGGAAAAAGACAATCTCTTATTTTTGAAATAAAAATAAATGGAGAAGAGAAAGAAAAAAATACGCAAAAAATATCAAGAACAATACGCGATTTTACTTATATTCGCTGGCTCCCCAGCGATATTTTTGAAATTCACTGGGGAACATCCTTTGCGTCTCAAGAAAAATGCAAACAGAATGCAATTCTGGTTTCAAAAATAGCAAAACAGCGAAAATGATGCAAAGAAATGGATGCAAATCGAACAACAAACAAACAAGATGATAAAAGATTGATTTTTATTGATAATGGAGTCCAAATTACAAGGATTTATAATGAAAATATAATTTCTAGAGTGGGAATTAACAAAAAAAGTACATCATTTTTCATCCTAGAGCTAAGGATTCAGGCTCTTCATTCCTCCTTCTCCTTGGGAGGACGACGATCCTTTCGCGTAGCTGCGCTTGTGCTTGCCTCGTCCTTAGGACGCCAAACGAGGTTCGTCTTCTTCCTCCTTTAGGGAGGCGCCTCATCCACGGGATGAACCTTTGGAGCCGGGGGCTTCGCCTTTGCCATCTTCTTTGGCGGTGGAGGAGGTTTCTTTTTAGGTTGGCTAAGAGGTGGTGCTTGCCTCCTAAAATCTTGCTTCTCATTCTCCCTAGACTCCCTACGCTTATCAGGATCCCCAGAAATCATCCACGCAAGGTAGTGACCCGTCACAATTGAGGACAAGGTCTTACGAGGCACTACCCAACGTGGGTTTTCCTTCCTATCATTCCCCCATATCTCTAGTTTCCTAGTGCTCAACTTCACAGTGCTTTGGACAATGGTATCTAGCCTAGGGATGCGTTGGGCTAAACCATATTGATGCATGACCCGAGTGGGGTAAAATGTCAACAAGTTGGTAAGATAACTATGCGACTATGTGGGACTTCCTCAACACACCCCACCATGGTGGTAAGATGCCACCACGGGACGTGCCAACGGACGGTGAGGTTCCCTCCTAAGTTGATTATCCATTCGCCAAGGGCCTTCTCCTTGTAAAGACGTTGGCAAGACGGGAATCGCTTGGGCGAGTATGCAATGAGAGCATCCAGTTTCTTCACCAACCGAAGGTGCTCCACAAGACAAATCTACAAAACACAAGCAAAAGAAAGGATCAATAATCATGAAAAAAAATATCAAACATGAATAAAAAAAAAAACACGAGGCATGGAAACTCACTTGGAGAAGCAAAGGACTTCTCGAGAAGTCACCATCCTCCTCATGGGGCCAAGCGGTCCAAGCAAGCAATCATTTCTCAAACAACAAGCGCCATAGGGCTACACCCTTCTTCCATCATCTTGGCGACATGTAAAAGGGATGCCCGAGCCATTTTTCCGTTTCCCACGAAAAGGAAACAAAAGATGAGACAAAGAACAAAAACCCGTCGACGGAAAGTCCTAGCTCTGCTATCACTCTCCAAGAGAGAAGGAGAGAAGTGCTCAATTACCTTGAGCAAGTTCACTTGGTCCCCGTCGAGAATATCGCTAGCCTTCTCATGCTCAAGACCAAGGTAGTCCTCATACAAGGACTCAAAATTGTCACCAACATGGGAAGTTTGATGTTGGGGGAAATGCCCTACATTGCAGAAAACTCTTCTACCAAGGGACACAACTCCTTGGTCCCTCATAGGCGGAAAACGTGAAGGTCAGGCATCCAAAACTTGATGGACGCCCTCAAAAGGACCCAAACAAGATTGACTTGTTTGAGAGTGAAGAAGGTCATAAGGTTAAAGAAACTTAGACGTTGTCTTTCCTCCAAGGACATGGAGTTCATCCAAGTATCGAATGACTTCTAGAACAAATTGGCCATGGGTCCGGGATGAAATTTGAGCTTAGAAAAGTGACAAAATGGAGTAGCTTAAGGGAATACGAAGTCTGGGTGTAATATTCTGCCATGCACAACTAGCATTTTATAGCAACACATGCCGAAACGCTCGCAAGAGGGAAAACAAAGCATCAGGCCTAGGCACCCCCCAGCGAATATGGCCATATTCGCTGGGCACCCAGCGATTTCCAACATATTTGCTGGAAGCCCAACGAATTCACGGATATTCGCTAGCTTCCAGGCAAATTTTCCCATATTCGCTAGCTGTCGAACGTCGTATTTAAGTGATCATTCACTCAANNNNATTTTATTCGGGATTATGATTTAATAATTCATTTTTGTGTTTAATCTCTTTGCCCCTTGTATATGCATCCTTTTTATTTATTTCATTTATTAACTGAATTCATTCATTTTATGCATATATGCGTCCATGGGATTTTTGTTACAAGATTGTACATAAACTATTATTTATCTATTTATTTTTGATTTTTTTCTTTATTCTTTATTCTTTATTATTTGTATATATGTGTACATAAACTTTATATTCATTTTATTCTTATCATATGTATATAAGTGTTCATGAACACAAACAAAATTTCAAAAAATAAAATTTCATTACCAATAAAAAGAGTTCCAAGGACCTTCGAGGAGCTACTACCTNNAAGGAACTAGATAGTCTTCGTTCCCACCTATGCTACCAGGAGGTACCAAACCAGCGCGCCTCTTGTGGTAGAGCCTCGCCTCCTGTTAGTTCGGATGTGACATCTCCAGAATCGTGGCCAATTTTGCCAACCCTTGACTACTAGGAATGAAGACTGAGGCCACGACATGACCACCAACGGACTCTCGAGCCCTCGCATGTTCTTGTGCTCGGGGCTGCTAGCGAGAACCGCCTACGTGACCCTCGGCCATATGCTCTGAACGGCTCGAACCCTGGTCCTAAGAGGCACCACCACCTCTATGCCGTGAATGGCCTACCTGAGGCCTCGGCGCCTTCGCCGGTGACATCTGCTGAGGCTAGACAACCCCCTGCAAGGGTAAATTTTTAAAAGTCAACGACAACAAAAGAAAGAGATGAAAGTTGATGCAAGAACAAAAAAAAAAAGACATGTAGATGTACCTCTCTTGCATTAGTACGAGAGGCGCAACCCAAGATGAAGAGACGCCGGATATGTTTCTTCATGGTGGAGACAACCTTCAAAGTCGCCTTGGTCTCCTCTGGGTTCATCTGCAAGGTTGAACAAAAGAAAAATCGTTAATGCATCCACTAAAATAATAAAAAAAGAGTAAAGTTGGCATGCATACCCCACGATTCCCCTCGGCTAGTGGGACCTCGAGTATGACACGAGTCTCCGACTCGACCATGTGGCTGATCGACAGAGTTGGCATTGGAAAGCGCACTCCGCCCTGAAATGACAAAAGAAAACTCCATTAGAGTTCATAAAAACAACATTGAAATCAAAGTAAAAGGCCAAGAGAAAGCTTACCTCAGCAAAAAGAAGAGTGGACGGCATCCGGCGATCGTCATAGAATGCCTGGTAAGCAGAGCCAGATCATTGTCGCCCAAGTGCTAGATGAAATAGGAGAATGGAGCGCCGTGAGAAGCCACTCTGAACTCCCCTTCAGTGAGGCAGTCGGTGCAATAGTCGGAGTCTGGCGGATGCTGAAGAACCTCGAACCTCCCGATGGTCAGTCTGGTCACTCGCTCACCAAGGAACCATACATGACCGAAGGGGCCCTAAAACAGGATCCTCTTCATGTCATACTCCCGAATTGCATGGCGCACTCCAGCTGGGACACCATTCATGCATGCGCAAGGAGTGTAGGACACCTAAAAATAACACAAGAGAGCGTTAAACAAAGACAAGTGCATAATACACAAATTAAAAAAAAAATACAAAATACATGCATCCCATGTATACCTGAATGGCGGCGAACTCGTTCAGCATCCGCCGCTGCTTTGGGAGAGGTAGCTCTCTAACTACACTACGTTAGGTCGACAACAAATAAGCCAGAATCGGGAAAGCTTTTGGCTCATCACATCGTGGCCCGAAGACCGGAAAGTGCTCGTAGAACCATATCTGCAAAATGAGTTACCAATTCAAGATAAGAGCGAACATAAGGAAATAGAAGGCTAAAGAAAGGCATTACCTTGATCACCTTCCAGAACCCACCAAGCAGAATATCCTTGTTCTTCACTTGACAGCACCCCTGCCTCAAGTGCTTCACCAGGGTCGCATAGCCAGGAGCACCACAGTTGTAGTCGCATATCCTCCCCATGTCCTTGAGTGCCGAGAGGTAAGAGAAGTAGAGACAACTACCCGTGTCCGCAAACAAGGTTAAAGACAAAATATAGGTGACGAAAACCCATGCTATCTAATCCAAAGTCTGATCCTCAAGATGGTCTGTAAGAACGGTCTTACATATGGAATAGGGGATGGATCCGTCATTAGGGGTCGCAAGCCACACGACGTCCGCCCCAAACATGGTCGTCAGTCTCTCCTGGCGAAGGTGGAAGGACCGATCAAAGGAACCGACTTGCCGATGAAACCAACGCCACTAATCAACCCAAACTCGGACTGCGTGATCGTCATCTCGCCCATTGGAAGGTGGAAGGTGGAAGGTGTTGGTTGTATCCCAGAAATGCTCCACGAGAGCTCGTACGATTGACAAGTTCACGTACTCGCAGCCACATAGTGAACTAAACAAAGGGCCAAACCTGGTCTCCTCGAAACGAACGACAATGTCGTCACCAAGATCCCTAACTAGGGAACGACGCATGGCGATAACCTCGCCAAGACTACCGTAACCCCTAAGGTTCATCATCTCCTCCTATGAGAAGATTACAAATGCAACATAATCAAAAAAATAACTCGAAATATAGACGTAATGATCATGGGCAATACGCAAGTACACCTATGCATAAAAGCGACCACCAATTCGACACTTCACCGAATTTTACATACATAACTTGAAACATGTCCTAAATCTATGAAGCATGGGCTAAACGGTTCATTTCAATGTTTTCTAGCAACATGAACATAAAAAGGCTAATAAAAAGTGCATTTTCTAAAAAGAAATCGACGAAAACTCTAAGGGGCACTTTATCGAACACTTGGCGTGCATGACTCGAAACAACATGTATTTGCGATTTCGAACATACTGACGCCCATTTGTCAACAAGCCACACATATACATCACATACACATCCTGAACTACATCCCAAGTGCATCACATATCCATAAACACATCAAAAATCATCCCAAATTCATGAGTTTTTGCAAAAAATGAAAAATTTTTACCGCCACATTCCTTGCACGGTAGGAGAGGTGATCATTGGCATCCTACAAGAGCACCAATAGGTTCCACTCTAGCTTTGAGTGCCATTTTCATCGAACAAACCAATGCTCGGTTCGGAGCTCCTCCCCGACCCGTTTACGTTTGTATTTCGAGGCACCCACGGGCCTACCCCAAAATATGTAGTGAACCGACCCCAATTGGGCCTTCTCCTCATCATCCCTACCATTAAGGGGACCCAAGACCATCATTGTGATGAAGAAAATAATGAAATCGAGCCACTTCTTCATTTTCATTCCCTAACGATTAACTGCCTCTTTTGAGCGAAATTCTCAAAAAATCAAAGAGATAAACAGTAGATTCAAGCCAAGATTTGAAGTGAGCAAGCTTTAGTTTAGTGGGGAAGAATATTTGAGTGAAAAAGATCAAGAATAGTGAGAGAAATTGAAGGAAATGAACAGGACCAAGTTGCGAAATGAGTCTGGAAGGCATTCTGCCTCCCCACTTAAATCGCGCCCCAGCGAATACAATAATATTTGTTGGGAAGCCAACGATTATGCCTGTGTTTGTTGAGCCTTCAGCAAACTTAGACATATTCGCTAGGCCCCAGCCTAGCTCCGTTAAAAAACTTTCGTTTTGGCACCTTGTATTTGTTATATGTATTTCAAAATGCTCGACTGTTGTAATACATATGCGGGT
>ONZA01015740.1:27427-37604 GCA_900322205.1 Kewa caespitosa | reverse complement strand
TATATATATATAGGGTAAGAGGATCAGACCCTTGAATACTCAAAGGGTTGGAAAGTCTTGACTGCTTGACATTAGATCAATGTTGACGCGAATCGCC
This sequence comes from Kewa caespitosa, assembly GCA_900322205.1. Lineage (NCBI taxonomy): Eukaryota > Viridiplantae > Streptophyta > Magnoliopsida > Caryophyllales > Kewaceae > Kewa > Kewa caespitosa. Next base: position 37,507 of record ONZA01015740.1, on the reverse strand, counting down.
AGAGATGGGTTACCTATACAGGGAATGCACGTGAACTACCCCCGGCATGATGCGGGGAACTGTCCTCTGACGATCAAGTCAGTAAAAGGGGGTTCTAAAAAGGGTATTTGCCCAAAGGGCCAAATAGAATGCTCTTTAGGGAAGCCAAATCTTCCTTGGAAATGAGGAAAGACTTGAATTCTCTAGAGAGAGAAAGTGAATGAGCTAATCAGTTGTCTAAATAATTATCTGTTTCTTTCTTACCCTTGAAAGGTGTGCATGCCTCCTATTTATAGACATTCCCCAGGTGATGCTACGGTTGCGGCTTGCCCATTGGGGAGCCGCCATGTGGACATTCCTTCCTTGGGCCTAGCAAAGGAATGGGCCATGAAGGCCGCCAAACAGGTCAGAGCACGTGCACAACATGTGTCATCTTTAGGATTTTCTGGAATCTTCCGTAAGTTCCAACCTTCCATGGATGATCCTATACGGGGACAAAGGGTACCCCTCGGCCGTAAGCCCCTTCGTCTCCTCTCCAATGTGAATCTGGGCGACAAATTCTCTATCTCTTCTGAACCTTTCGTCCTAAAGGGGGAGACGAGACCCTGCAATCTTCTTCTAGAAAACGTCTCTACCTGCCCTGGAGCTCAGAACTTCCGTATGAATAGGGTGTCTTCGGTGAGCCATCGGCCGACGAGGGGGATTGACCTGAGGAGAGCGACCATGGGGCCCAGACAAGGCGTAGGAAAATGGGCTGAGGGAGTCCATGGGCCAAGAAAGGGCCCAGGCCGAAACCAACCAAACAGAAGGATTGACATTTTGTGTTTTTTGTATTTCTTATTTGATTTACTAAGGTGAAACACAGATGCCACGGATAAGCCTCGTTAGCTTTGGAATTATCATTGAAGATCGAAACAGGAAAAAAGCACAAGTACTTGGATGAGTTCGCAACTTTCTTCAAAGAAAGCCGGAGATTAAGAAGATGCTAGCTGATAAAAAAGAAGGCATTGTAAACAAAGAAGAGAAAAATGGCAGCTCATAAGAAAAAGAATCTTAAAAAATAGCATAGTTGTTTGTTGTTTAGTTTGATGATTAGTTTGAACAAGTTGGAGACTTATTGATAGAATAATTGGCTTTTGATAGCTTAGTCAGAGACTACTGTGAAAAAGTTAGAGACTTATTTTGAACAAGTTGATATTTAGTTTGATGATTATTTGACCATGTTTGGGAAAAGTCAACCTTTCTTATTGTTATTGATGTAACACTTTTAATCTTCAACGTAATATTAAGCTCTACATATGTAACACATGTCGAAACCGGCAATATATCATTATGTAACACATTCTTTAATATAATAGTAAGTTGTCGATACGTAATACATGAATCAGTAGCACTATCAATATTAGACAATAGCATTGTCTGATAGTAATACTTCTTTTGTTCAACGTAATCATAATCTAATCGATTGTAACACAATTTTAAAACATTTGTTTCACACTCAATATTTTAAAAAGTTGAAGCATTTCTGAATTCGTAACATTTTTCATTAATTTGTAATACTTTTTCATTAATTTATTACACTTTTCATTAATTTGTAACACTTTTTATTACAATGATAAAAATTGTTTTACGAAAAAAATTCACTTGCGACACTTGATAAGGATCAAACTAGATGTGCAGTTGGAGACATCGAACCAAACTCTGTAGTTTGTGGTTGCGATTTAGTTTTGTCACGCTTGACTCTGCCCCTTCGCTTGTTTGTCTCAAAATGACTATTTATCATGTGGCTTCTCCTCTTTGTTACCGCTTTAATAGGATCTAAAACAACAGGTGCGCTACTTGATATTGTTGGTTGGTCGATGTCATTGGGATTGATTTTTACTGTCGCAAGTAGACCATTGACAGCAACGAGGGCACTCCTATAAGCATCTTGTAGGATCCTTACTTCTCCTTCACGATTGTTACACTTAAGAATAAGGTTGTAAAACTTACGTGCCATAGCATGACGCCATGGAGTGAACTCTTTATGCTCAAAAAAATCCGAATAGAGACCCCGCACTTTCCTGCATCCCAAGCAATAGCAAAAACATTTACATTATTCACAAAAAAACATCATTTAAATCTATAAATGTAAAAGCAGTGTTCCATCAAATACTCACGTAACACAACAAAATGTAAATGTAACAGTGTTCCGTCAAGATAAATAATACCAATGACCAAACGTCCGACAAAATGATATTAGTTTCGTAATAAATAAATACAAAAATAATGTGTACGTAACGTAAAGTTGCATTGAAACAAAATAAAGAAAAAAATAATAATTACACAAGCATTAAAGGAAGAACCATTCTTACTCATACTTACGTGCATAAAAAGTAACAGTTGTACTTCGCGTTATTACCAAAATTGTGAAAATGTAACACTTTATTATCAAAAAGTAACAATACCGTGATAAACCGATGAGTTATGTCGTTCATCTGAAATACAACATTCGCCATCTTCAACCTCCATCCATAGCGAACATTTAACTTCTGAAAAATTTGAAAAATGTAAAACAAACAAAACTGTAGGATCTTAAACGAACTAAATCATGAACACGTAAAAGATAATATACCTTTATCAACTGTAACAATGTTTAAAGAGCTTGAGTCGTCCACATATTGTATAACACCATTGATCTCCATTGAACATGATTGCAATGATGAATTGAATAAAAGATGAAAAACCCAAACAATGGAGGTTGAGAATTTCGAACTGAGACAAGAAAAACTACCCTAATGGATGATAGTGGTTTCCAAATTGAAAGGAGAGAAACGAGGAAGGAGGAAGAAAAAAAAAAAGGAAAAAATATAACATTGGTTACAGTTTAGAAATGAATATAAAAATTAAAAAAGAATAAAAATAAAAATAAATCACATTAATAATGTAATGATGATGTCATGACTGGTTGCACCGTGAATCGGTTCCATTTGAGTTTTTGTGTTTTTCTTGATTACTTGTCTAACAAATAGATAGAATACATATGGAGTCCGAGTAGACATGTTTCGGATCTTGTTATCATTGTTAACAGTTTTCGTATAAATCTTTGGCGGAGAGAGCTCAATACGTAGATATATGACGGCTTTGGTTATCTTACTCTATGATTGAAATATGCGTACAATTTTTGTTTCCATTTCTTCTTGTGGTTCACACTATTCTTGTTTTCCTGTTTGCTAGTTCTAATGTTTCACGTCCAACACATTTATTTGCTGAATCTTCTTTTCAAACACATGCTTGAGTTCATCATCTTCATCCTATGTACTAGGAGTTAGTGTTTCTCAGTGGAGCAGACAGGATTGGTAAACTAAAAGGAAGTCAAGATTAATAGATCACAGATATTGGAGAAAAATTGGATGGTCAGGACTACACAGGAGTTGTCACTTGGTAAATACGTATGAGGCCCCATTATGGGTGTTCTACTCAAACACGAGCACTCTTTAAGCTGCAAAGAGATACTCCTGAGATCTTGTTGGTACAATATTTTCAGCTAAAAGACATACGTGTTCAGAAAGACGCGCATTCTCAAAAAGACGTCTTCTTCAAAATGACAACTCCTCCATGAAGACTTCAACGCAGCTGTAACCAACTTGATCGAGTCTTACTGCATGCAAAGCAACTCCCAGCGACTTAAGTTATTGATTAGTTGACACTCAGCCAGTGGATAAGAAGAGGGAAACAGTCAACCGAAAGAGGAGTGGCCGTTGAGGGAGAAGTCAGTAGCGAAACGGTAGGGGTTAAGGCTTAAGATCAAATAAGTGCCAAGAAAATAGGGACGAGCTACAAGACGTGGTCTAACGGTCGTGTATATAGATGTATATAAGAAGAGAAGCAAAAAGGAGAGACACACTTCTTACATTGCTCATAACTGCAACTACAACCATCATTCTCAATCACTCTCTACTTTCGTTCTCACTCATTGCTCCCAGAAACTTAATTTTACCTTAGTCTTTCTGTTATTTACATATTATCTTCTTTGTACTCCATCAATACATCATAGTGAAAGCTTTTTTCTGTTGGATGCATATCCTAACCAAGGTTTTTTCCATTCAAGGGTTTCCTCATAAAAAGTCCATGTGTCATTTATCATTTTAGTCGTTTATAGTCATTTCATTCCTTGTCGTTTAGTAAGTCATTTTGATCATTAGGTTAATTAAATCACAAATCCTCCTCAAAACGACATTTGCATAATTTTACCAAAAGAATTTGGCGCCCACCATGGGGCAATTAGCCTAAATATCATCAAAAATCATCCTAAACATATTACCTAACAAACACTATGGACTCATCCACGCAACCCAAGAAGGACGCCGGCAAGAAAGCCATTCAAGATGCGCCTTCCTCGACATCTCAGAGCACTAAGCCAGTGCCTCAAAAACAAATCCATTAGACATTTCCTCCACAATGCCAGTCAGCAGAGAGACCGCTGAGCCAACAATATGCGCAATCCCGACAACTACACCACTTTCCACAGTGTTTACCAAGCCGGTCGCTCAGAAAGGTCGAGACATCCCTCAAAAGACTTCTAGCAATGCGGACATGATGTCGTACATATCAGAGATATTGGAAGTCGAAAAAGCCCAGAAGGAGAACATCCAGATGCTGACTCAGGAGAACCAACAACTGAAGGCGACTTTGGAGATGAAGACCCTACCATTGAAGGAATCTGTAAGAAGGGATCTCAGCAAGGTCGCGCCAATGACCACGTTGGGCACCTTGCAAACGACGACAATCGGCCCGCTTGACTTTCAACAAGTCTCGCCATTCATCTCGTCATTCTTGACTGGACCTTCACAGTTATTCAATACTCCAGAGTCCGTATCTTTCCCAATCTCTTCTGGAGAGAACCACAAATCAATGGAGATGGCCTCTCAGTAGAAAGGAACCCTTGGAATCATCATTCCTTCATTCCATGTCAACAATGGGAACGATCCTATGTGGGACGAAATGCTGCGCACTAGGCAGAACCGCTGGACGACTGAGAATATTTATGTTCCCAATCCATCAGGATCTCAACCAATGTCTGGTAACTTTGTTAACAGTTATAATAGTCTTATTGGAAAAACCAATGATACTGCAGGTACATTGCAATCTGTGATGACGTACATAAAGTCCCTAGAAGACATGATACGCAAGATCCCAGGAGCACTGCAACCAGTAGAGCGAGTGTCTTCCACCATGTAGGCCAAAACCCCGTTCGTCGACGAGATCACAGAAATAGAGCTACCAGAAAGGTTCAAACCACCCGCCATGTCGTCATACGATGGAACCAATGACCCAAGGGAGCACATCATGATTTATCAACAAAGAATGACAGTCCTTCCCATCCCCAGTCATCTGAATGAAGCATGTCTTTGTAAAGGATTCAGCTCCACCTTGACAGGTTCCGCCTTGGAATGGTACCGTAACCTACCTAAAGGACGGATAGCCAACTTTGCAAATTTTGCCAACATCTTCCAATCCCAATTCTCCAGGAGTCATAAGATGGAAAAGAGGTCTAGTGACCTATACCGGGTCGTCAAGAAGCAAGGACAATCCCTAAAGGACTAACTGTACCGATTCAACAAAGAAGTGATCGCCATCCCAGACTGTGACCAAACAACCGCAGTAGAAGCTGTCCGCCAAGGTATAGAAAGAGATTTTCGGATTTCTATGATGAACTAACAAAATATCCTTGCAGTTGTTTTCAAGATGTTTGGAACAAAGCGGCACCATTCATACGTCTGGAAGAAGACAGAGCGCTGAGACCCGAAACCAGAGATCATGAACAAACAAGCAGAAAGATGACGACCAGCAAACCACAATGGAGTAAAACAAAACCGTATGAAATGCAGGTAAACTTTACTCGACAGTCCTCCCAAGAAGACTGGAAAAATGACCCGAGTCTACCACCAGAGATATGTAAACTAAACTCTAAATCGATTCTAGTACTTTGGTTTATAAATTAGAGGACCTAGGCCCCAAAGTAAGGTGGCGTAGAAGGATTGACAAACCTGCATGTTATCGGGACAAATCCAAATGGTGCGACTTCCACGCTGACATCGGTCATACAACTGAAGAATGTAACGCGCTCAGAAAGGAGGTGGCCCACTTACTGAAGAACGGGCATCTGAAAGATCTAATGAAAAAGAAGGACGAAATCCAAGATGACTGCGCAGAGCAACCCTCTAAACCCACCAAGGTTGTCAGATACATCTCAGGAGCATCAGACATTTGCGGTGTGTCATACTCGGCAGCAAAGAGAATAGCGAAGGAAGATTCAATGCGGAGACCAGAAAGACCGAGCAAGCCAAGAAGATTAAATCAACAAATCATAACCTTCGATGAGTCAGATAGAGAACACATCCAGGAGTATCATCACGATGGTCTGGTAATTTCTCTATAAATAGGTTGCGCCCTCGTCAAAAGGATACTGATAGATGGAGGAAGTTTAGTCAACCTGATCATGGGCAACACCCTAAAGGAAATGGGAATCGAGGAAGAAAACATCATAAAGAACTCGATCGTACTCGTAGGATTCAGTGGAGAAATAAAGCAAACTCTTGGCCATGTCTTTCTACCAACAAACGCTTGTGGGGTAAATTCTTTTGAGAACTTTTATGTAATAGATTGCTTGTCGTCCTACAGTGTTTTGCTTGGCAGGCCTTGGATACACAACTTGGGAGCGGTGTCGTCCACCTACCATCAATGCGTCAAATTCCTAAGCAACTCAGGAGTGCAAGTGATAAGAGGTGACTCAAAGGCAGGTCAAGCATGCTACAAACTCTCCCTCAAACCAAGCACTGGATGGAGGGAGAAGAAGCAATTAAAGCGCCCACGGATCCAAAGTGTACTCCAAGAAGAACCCAAACATAACCTAGAAGACGTCGTCCTGGATCCGTCAACCCTGAAAGGAAACTACAAATAGGCAACGACGTACCCCCCAAGATCAGGCAAAGCTTGGCACATTTCCTGAAAGACAGAGCAAGTTGTTTTCCATGGCATCACAGTGATACAACAGGAATCAGTTCGGACGTCATCACACACAAGCTCAACACAGACCCAAAATTCATACCGGTGCAACAGAAAAGAAGAAAATTTGCCCTAGAAAGGAATCAAGTTGTCAACGAAGAAATCGACAAACTCAAAGAAATAGGTATGATAAGAGAAGTGATGTACCCTAAATGATTAGCTAACGTTGTGGTTGTCAGGAAGAAGAATGGAAGGTGGAGAGTATGTGTAGACTACACAGACCTTAACAAGGCATGCCCAAAGGATCCCTTGCTGTTGCCTCATATAGACGCCATGGTGGACGCAACACCAGGACACGATATCTTGACATTCCTGGACGCTCAGAGCGGATTCAACCAAATTCAGATGCATGAACCAGACACAGAAAGTACGGCCTTAATGACTGAGCGAGGAATCTATTGCTACAACGCCATGCCACTTGGATTGAAGAACGCTGGAGCAACCTACCAAAGACTGGTCAACATGATGTCCAAAGAGCAGCTGAGGGACACCATGGAAGTCTATATTGACGACATGGTCGTGAAGTCCAAGACCGTTGAAGATCACGTCAAACACTTGGCGACCGCGTTTAACATTTTAGAGGTATACAATATGAAACTAAATCCTACTACGTGTACGTTTGGAGTGTCTTCAGAAAAGTTTCTAGGCTACATGGTGAAGAAAAGGGGAATAGAAGCAAGCTCGAAGAAAATCAAAGCCATCCTAGGCCTACAACCTCCAAACACAGTGAAAGACATACAGTGTCTCACAGGAAGAGTGACAGCATTGAACAGGTTCATCTCCAGATCGTAAGAACAATGCAAGCCCTTCTACGACGTCCTGAGAAAGAACTAGAAATTCGAGTGGACGACTCAACAAGATGAAGCATTCCAAGAGTTAAAAAGATACCTAAGCACTCCACCCCTGCTGTCCACCCCCAAAGAAGGTGAACCATTATACGTATACCTCTTTGTAGCTGAAACTGTTGTGTCTGCAGTATTGGTACGAAGAAGACGGTCTACAGCACCCATTTATAATGCAAGTAAACGTCTATTAGATGCTGAAACAAGGTATGGTCATTTACAAAAAATTAGTCTTAGCATTAGTTATGTCCTCCACAAAACTTCGTCCATACTTTGAAGGACACAATATTTTTGTTCTATCAAGTCTGTTTTGCGAAAACCAGAATTGTCAGGGAGAATGGCAAAATGTTCAGTACAACTAAGAACATATCAAATCGCATACGAACCTAGAACAACAATCAAATCCCAGGCCCTAACAGACTTTGTTGCTGATTTCACTCCCAAACTGGAAAACGAAACAAAAGCAGGAGTGCAGCACCAAACAGGAGAAAACGTGCCCCAAAAAGGACACTATTCAATGAGGGAGTAGCAAATGTCAGGGGACACGGCTAGGTGTCGTCCTGAAATCGCAACAGGGGGGCATAATACCCCATGCTATAAGTTGCGAGTTCAAAACGACTTACAACGAAGCGGAATATGAAGCATTGATCATCGGGCTCAACATGGAAATAGAACTAAAGATCAAACACCTTGAGGTAAATTCCGATTCACTCTTAATTGTCAATCAAATTAACGGTTTGTATACTTCCAACAGACTCCAAAATGATTGCGTACTTAGAAAAGGTAGAAAGATTGGTGAACACATTTGAGAAATTTGATAAAGCAGGTTGCTAGAGACCTTAACACTCAAGCCGACGCATTAGCGTCTCTAGGATCAAACTTTAACCCAACTAATTTAAGCTCGATACCGATCTTACACTTATTATCCCCATCCATCTCCAAAGAAAGTACAGAAATCGCAACAGTCCAAAATTCTATACGCAAGACTAACATGTAGAAAAATGGTTGGACAAGACCCTACATTGAGTACCTCAAGGAAGACAATGACTCAAACACAACAGTCCACCCACGGTCATTCAGAATGAAGGCATCCAAGTTCGTTCTAATAGATGATGTCCCTTTCAGAAGATCAGCAGCCGGTCCTTCTCTCTGATGCTTGGAAAAAGATCAAGCTCAAGAAGTACTGAAAGAACTGCATGCATAAGATGCAGAAATCATGCAGCTGGGCGCAGTCTATCAAACAAAGTGCTCAGAATGGGCTACTTCTGGCCGACAATGAGAAAGGATGTGATCGAGTACGCTAAAAGATGCAACGCCTGTCAAAGACACGCTCCAGAAATACACTAACCACCAGAACTGTTACACTCGGTCTCTACTCCATGACCATTCATGAAGTGGGGAATGGACATTGTTGGAAAGCTAAGCATCCAGACAAAGAGTATTCATGCCGGAAATGATCGACTATTTCTCAAAATGGATCGAAGCAGAATCCTACAGTCAGGTAAGGGATAAAGAATTAATTTCCTTTGTTAAACGTAACATCATTTGTAGGTTTGGCATACCTTCTACGATCGTCTGCGACAATGTATCACAATTCATCAGCAATAAGACGAGGTCGTTTTGCGTCCAATGGAACATTGAACTACACACTTCAGCACCTAGACATCCCCAAGCTAATGGTCAAGCAGAATCGAGCAACAAGATCATCATCAACAACTTGAAGAAAAGGCTAGAAGATAGAAGAGGAAGATGGGCCGACGAGCTACCCATGGTACTATGGGCAGACATGACGACGCCAAAAACTTCTATAGGACAATCCCCATTCTCGTTAGTCTTTGGTTGTGAAGCAGTAATACCTGCAGAAATTACGGTCCTCAGGTATGGCTTAAATACTCCAAATATAAATGATTCTGAACTTGCAGCAAGCCTAGATACTGTGGATAAACTCAGAGAATCGACCAGTATAAGGTTAGCAGCTTATCAACAAGCCGTAGCCAGAAGCTACAACAAGAACGTCAAGATCAGAACGTTCAGAATAGGGGACATGGTGATGAGAAAGGCGTTCCAAAATACTAAAGAACACAACGCAGGAAAATGGGCGCCAATATCTCATAGAGTCCATTACAGGAATGGGAGCCTACAGATTAATGACGTTAGATGGTAAGACAGTTCCAAGAAGTTGGAATGCTATTATTCTGAAAATTTACTTTAT
>ONZA01015736.1:26221-36785 GCA_900322205.1 Kewa caespitosa | reverse complement strand
TTTTTTTTTTTTTTTTTTTTTTTTTTTTTTTTTTTTTTTTGGAACTGTGAAGAAAAAATTAAAAAAAAAACTAGGGAACCCTCCGCCGTAGAGTTGTCCCTATCTTATCGTCTTGCAAAATAAAATGCAAATTATGATTTTCAGAAGCTGAGAAGAACTAGGAATCCACAATTGAGAGCCCGAACTTCGAGATGTAATCGGCCGAATGATTTTCTTCTCGATAAATATGATGGATAGTCGCCGAAGGAATTTGCTGATGAAGCAATTTACATTCGTAGATGATAGTCTGGATTATCCAAGGAATGCTGGTTTTGCTAAGCAAAGCGTTGATGACCGTCAAATTGTCACCCTCAATGTGGAGATGCTGAGGATGGTAGGGGAGAGCTCTTCTGATTCCATTTCGAAGAGCTGTTGCTTCAGTTACGAGTACAGAGGAGTCTCCAATGGTTAAAGCTTCAACAAGAATAAGGTCTTCTTTGTGATCTCTGAGAATAAGACCACAAGCTGAGTTGTGATGAGCGTGAGCACCATCAAAATTAAGTTTGATTGCTTCTGGCAGGGGAGGGTCCCATCTAACGTCGATGCTGTCTGCAAGAATACTTAGGATCAATTATCCCAAAAATAGAGGAATCTAGATCTATACGGGTTTTCCATTCTCTGAAAGATGAAACGAACGAATGTTAGCCATAAGGGGGGTGATCCTATTATTATGGAAGACTATGTCATTTCTGAATTTTCAATGATCCATAGTACGTAGGCAATCTTATGAAAATTCACATTTGGGTCTTTGTAAAGGTCGGCTAAGCATTGACGATTATTAGAATCAGCAATGGGTTGGGGAAGAGGGGTCCACTGGTTATCGCTAACTTGTTGGGTCCAAGGGCAGTTTAAAAAAGATGGTCTAGGGTCTCAAGATCAGAGTTGCAGAGCGGGCAATGAGAATCAATGTTCATTCCATGAGCAGTTAGAAGGTCCCTAGTTGATGAAAAAGGAGCCAGAGAAAGATAAGAACAACAGGAGCTATGTCTAATTTCCAAATTCAAGCATACTCCCAGCCAATCCATATTTAATATCATGGGCCAATCTAGTGGCAGACTTGGTATTAAATTGACCATTGATCGAAAAATCCCAACAAATAAGATCATGAATGGGGCATTGGGGAATAGGGATTCCTTTAATAATATTAACTAGAGAAGTCGGAAGTAGAGAGTGAAGTCTAGCTACATCCCATTCACAAGTTGGAGTAATGAATCACTAACTTTGATTTTAGGATTAGCGATATTCTGTGGATTGAGATGCATGTGGTCTACTAAGGTAGTAGGGAGGCACCAGTTGTCGAAACCAAAAGCTTATTTGATCCCCTGTGCCAAGGATCCAGCGAATGCCTTTGCGTAGGATTTTTCTATGTTTCAGAATTTGGTTCCAGATAGGGGAGTTAGTTGATTTCTTGCATGTTTCGAAAAAATTTGTATGATTCAAGTACTTTTCTCTGACAGATCGGACCCATAAATTATGTGGTTGGGTTAGAATTTTCCAACCCAGTTTTGCAAGAAAAGCATGGTTTATTTGTTCCGTTCTGCGGCGCCCTAAACCACCCTACTATTTTGGGCGGCAGACTTTGTTCCACGCAATTAAGGGAATGCCTTTCGAATTGGAATTTGAGTTCCAAAATAATTGTCTATTTGCCTGGTGATTTTTTGGAAGTTTTTATAGGAATAGCGGTGGCTTGCATAATATAAGAAGGCGTTGCTTTCAAATTACTTTGGATGAGGACTGTTTTGCCTGCTTTCGATAGCGTATTGACGTGCCAGGAATTGATTTTGGACGAAGACACACATAAGATTTTGTCAAAAATTGACTTATCAATTGCTTTTTCATTAAAGCAGAAACCTAGATATTTACCTAGGGAGTTTGATTGGAGAAAACCTAAAATTGAAGTAATTGCTTGTTTGCAATTAGGAGGGACTTTCTTGGAATAAATAATAGAAGGCTTTTGCAGCTTAACCATTTTTTAGTTACTTGATTGAAGCAAATGCTTTTTCAAGAATGTTAAAAGACTTGGGGGTTACACTTAAAAAATTTGAGTCGCCACATAATTTTAATTAAGAAAAAAGTGAAGACATGAAAATGCAATTGCATGACACAACCCCTTTGAGGAATAGCCTCGCGCATTCTAGGTCGAACGGAGTGAGATTCGAGGGCATGGGGTGAAATGCCAATGGACGAGAAAAGATGGTATTCTCAGTTTTTTTCATTATTCATGTATATTAAAGTTGATATTAATAACCAAATTCTTATGCATTCCACATTCAAGCCAATCCTATTAGAACTAAAGGATTCTAACACCTATCAAAACGATAGTAAGATTAAACATTTAATATTAAAATTTTATTATTAGAACGTATTTTTCGTAATTTTGAACTTGAATTATCTAAAATTGAAGGTGACAAAGATAATTTCATTTATTTAAACAAGGTGTGAACTTTAATTCAATTCATGCAATATNNNTGATTAGAGAATAAGGGTTACGTTTAGCCCATTTCCCACAAGGCTGCGTCCTCGGCCCAACGTCTGATCCATTTCCATTTGGGCCGTACCCTCTGTCCATCAGGAAGTTGCTGACGAGGGACGAGCCACCTGAATAGAGGAAGGATTGGCGACCCCCTAAGGTAGAAGGGAGAAGATCCGGCTGGTGACCATAGCCGAGGATCGGACGGACGACGCTTGGGAAGAACCCCCAGACAACAACGAAGGGTTGTTAGCAAGCTTCTAAAAAACAACGTGTAAGGGACATGTGGTCGGAGCCGATAGGCTGCCGCCAAGGCAAAAATCTTCACCAGGCCCAAAGCGGGAATGTCCACGTGGCCGCCTTCCATTGGACAATCCGCAACCTAACATCACATGAGAATGTCTATAAATAGAAGGATGCACACATTCCAAGAGGTAACTGATGGATAACTCATCTATTATCTATCTGTTTCTAGAGCATTCAAGTCTTGCATCATTCCCTAGGTCAAGATTTGACTTCCTGGAGAGCTTTCAATTGCCCCCTTGGGCTCGCTTCTTTCCAGGGGCAAATTTGTCCAAATCTTTTGACTGACTTGATCGTCGGAGAACCGTTCCTTGGATCACATTGGGGGCAGTTCACGTGTGCTCCTTATGTTGGTACCTCTCTTCCAACGAGGCACGTCATCTCGAAACCTCATCTCCGAAAACCGAGGCTCTTACCCCCTTGAGTCTTCAGGGATCCACTCTCCAAGCCACAAATAGCTGAAACATTTGGCGCCGTCTGTAGGGAGTGGCTAGCCAAAGTTACATGAGACTGAGAAACGAAAAACACATTCAAACACCTTCACCACGACAAATATCCAACACTAGCATGTTGAATCATGAAGGAGAATCTAACTCTACCTCGTCAGCCAAATGACGAGGCACTCCCCCGCCGCCTGCGACAAGGGACGAGTTGGCCTCCATGCAGGACGAAATCCTAGGAGATATGCAAAAATATATGTATCTGTCCAGAAGAACATCGTGAACCACATCAGGATGACGATGGGTCACGACAAAGGTACTTTGAAGAAAGCTCTGGCCATCGAAGTCCAGAGATTAAAAAACATGTAAGGTGACAAATCCAGGATCACCCAGGTGATAGACTCCCCTCGGTTCAACGTGAGTGGATCCTGGCCATCCTCCTCAAAATCGAAGAGTAGGCCAAAGATTTCCTGGAGAAGTCTAAGGACAAAGATCCCAGAAGGATCGAGGAGGAGTAGCGAGGACTTGCGGCCGAGTCTGGAGGCAATGAAGAAGAAAAGAGCCGCTAGAGGCGGGGTGGAGAGCCCTAAGAAAGAAGATGTCTGAGAGATAATACGGCATAGGGAGGCCAAAAGGCTAAAGAAGCAGCGAGGGCCGGTCATGACACGCCTAGGGTCAATAGGCTATGACAATATCACGAAAAGTTTCAGGGGATAAGCCCCGATCTTACCATGAAGGTCCTTTTCAGCGAAGAGAAAATGGCTTATCCTACCAACGTGAACACTCAGATCAGGAAGATGAAGAATCATATGGAACGACCTCCCCCATAGAGCATATGATTTCCTACGAGGCCGCCGTGATGACGCAAGATAGGAACAATGCCACATTATGTTGGCACTTCGTCGGAACACTGGAAGGTCAAGCCCTCAAATGGCTAGACAGTTGCCTCATCACAATGTGCATAGCTTTGACGAGCTCTGGCACATCTTCATTGAAACCTTCATGACATGCGAGAAAATTGAAAAATGCTCGAAAGACCTCTTCAACATCGTCCAAGGAAGGAAGGAGCTGATGAAGGATTATGACTAGCACTTCAACAACGAGTGACTAGAAATAATAGAGCTTGATCAGACGATAGCTTGCACAACTTACGTCAAAGGCATCGTCATGGGAAGTGAAATCTTAAAGAATTTTGAGCACATGAAGCTGAAGAAGGAGAAACTCACCATACCCTTCGTCCGAGCCTACTCTTCAAAGTTGTTCACATCATTGGAAAGGTCTGGAAGGGACATGGTGAACGGGGGGCATCGACGAGAGAAGCATCATCAAGAAAAATTGGCAAAAAGCTCAAGGAGCAAAAGAAGAAAGGCTGAAACCCTCAGCGTCGAGAAGCCTCAGTTCAAGAAGAAAGGCTTAGGATGAGCATGGGTACGAAGTGGTTTCAAAGGCCAGGGAAAATTGGAAAGAAGGGTGCCCGAGAGCCCTGCCATGAACAAAATCCTGAACTGCAACCAAGAAGCTGTCATGGAAAGAATTGACCCCAAGCTACTCCCCGAGCCCACCCCGATGAAAGAAGGCAACAACAAAAGCTTCTTTTTCCATCACTACCACAAAGAACATGTCATCATGGGTACATTATGAAGTATTGCCGAGAACTCGCAGGGCACTTGGAGAAACTAGCGCAAGATGGAAAAATCAATTCCTTTTTGAAGGATAAAGATACGATCAACATCCCAATGAGCTAGGAGGTAGCCGATCCCTCGAGATCCTCGTTAGATTCCTACAAGGTGGCAGTTATCTTGGGTGGCCCGGCAGGAGGCGTTCTCACAAATAAAGCAAGAAAAGCTCATCTGAAATCCCTTGATCAATTCATGTTGATCGAGGAAGTCCCAATGTTCAGGGAGCCCATCGTCTTTGACGACGAAGACATGAGAGCCCTCCAAGTACCTCATGACGACCCCCCTTGTCATAGAAATTAAGATCGCTGACACCCTGGTGAAGAGGGTCCTCGTAGACACAAGAAGATCGGTAGACGTGATCACAAGTAGCTGTCTCAAAGACATGGGATACACTACCGACAAGATAGCGCCAATAAGCCACCCAGTGGTAGGATTCATTGGGAATCAGGTTCACCCAGTGGAAAGCAACCAACCCCCGGTAAGAATAGGGTCAAAGAGCAAGGCTAAATGAGTTGTCTCAGAATTCCTCGTCTTCAATGTACCATTGGTGTACAACGTCCTCCTAGGACGATCAATGCTGAAAAAGATCAATGGGGGTCACATTGAAGTTTCACAGGGACGATGGCAAAGTTTGAAAAGTCCTCGACGACCGAAAAATGGCTCAAGGTTGCTATGTCTAGTGCCTTAGTAGCAAAAGTGTTGGTACTGAAAAGGCAGTGCCCTCGGTCGAACCTGGGTCGAAGCGAAGGAAGAAGGAAACACAAGGAGAAGAAATATCATAGTTAAGATAGAAGAACTTCCCCAGCAAAGGAAGAGAAAGGGTAGGGGGTGCAGTGTATGATGGTAGACATTGGTACCCCCGAAGTTGTCGATGCAAGAATTGAAGAAAGGGATAGAACTACCCTTACTGGCGGTAAGGTGGAGGTCATCTTAGACCCCTCTCATCCAGAACGAGTCACATACCTTGGTGATGAGCTGGACAAGACCACCAAAGAGAAGATGACCGAGCTCCTGCGAGAATTCTTAGATGTCTTCGCCTTCGATCTGGACGAGATGACAGGAATTGACAGATCCCTCATGGATCATAAGCTCGGCATAAATCCCAAGCTCAAGACAGTGAAGCAAAAGAAGACACATATGGGAGAAGAGAGAAACCGAGCAGCGTCTGAGGAGGTCAAGAAGCTGCTAGAAGCGGGGCTCATTCGAGAATGCCGGTACCCGAAATGGCTCGCCAACGTGGTAATGGTGAAAAAAGCAACATGGAGCTGGGAAATGTGTGTCGACTATACCATCTTGAACAAAGCTTGCCTGAAAGACCACTTTTCGCTTCCAAGATTAGAGAAACGAGTCGACCACACCACCGGCTATGAACTCTTAAGTTTCATGGATACCTTCTCGGGATACCGAAAAGTCTTCATGAGGAAGAAAGAATAGAGCTCAACATCCTTCATCATCGACAAAGGAGTGTTTTGTTACACAATGATGCCTTTTGTCTTAATGAACGTCGGGTTCACATTTAAGAGGCTCATCCAAAAGGTATTCGGGGGACAAATAGGGAGTAACCTTGAAGCGTATGTGGACTACCTCATCACAAAAAGCGTAAAGTCATCCAACCATGTGGAAGACTTAAGGGAAACTTTCGAGACCCTTAGGAGGAACAAGATGAAGCTTAACCCCAAAAGTGTGTCTTCGGGGTCCAAGGAGGCAAGTACTTGGGCTTCATGGTTAGCCAGAGGGGCATTGATGCAAATCTAGAGAAGCTAGCCATAATTGATAAAGAACTACCGCAGTGCGTAAACAATGTGCAAAAGTTGATATGGTGCATCGCGGCTCTAAACCGCTTCGTTTCCGAATCGACAGACAACTATCCAAGTTTCTTTGCAGCACTATGGAAGGGGAAGAAATTTGAGTGAAGCAACAAGGCACAAGGAGACTTCGAGAAGCTAAATTAATACATGTGTTCTTTCCCTAAGATCACCTCGCCGAAGCCAGGAGAAAGCCTATTCCTTTACCTTGTCGTCTCCGAAAAGGATGTCGCCTCGGTCCTCGTTAGGGAAGAGGAGAAGAAGCAAGACCCAGTCTAATTCACTAGCTACGCCCTCTGCGGGGAGGAGTTCAGGTATCCCAAGCCAGAAAAGTTTGCTCTAGGAATCCTCATCAGCTCCAAAAAACTAAGACTCTACTTCTAAGACACCCAATAACGGTCTGAATGAACCAGCCCTTAAAGAAGATCTTGGGGAAACTTGACTCAGCAGGAAGAGCACAAGTCTGAGCACACGAGCTCACAGAGTACAACATTTCGTACGAACCCCAAAAGGTGATAAAAAGTTAGGCGCTAGCTGAATTTGTCGCCGAGCTGACACCATCCGAGAAGGTGGCGAGTTACTGGACGGACTCCTGGCTGATGAGTATGGATGGCTCTTCATTGTCATCACCTCAGCCGAAGGGGATGTCTTTGAGTATGTGATGCGGTTCAAATTCCAGGCATCTAACAACAAAGCCGAGTATGAAGCCCTCATTACCGGTTTGGAGATGGCCAAGGTCGCTGGGGCAAAGAAGTTGAAGATACGGATGGACTCCCAGTTCCTCGAATCACAAATCTAAGAATAGTCTGAGGCAAGAGGTGAGGGGATGAAGGCTTACCTTGGAAAGGTAAGAGAAGAAACAAAGTATTTTGACAGAGTGATCGTTGAACACATCCCAAGGTCGGAAACCTATCATGCTGATGCTCCAGTTTGTCACGCCAATTCGTCAACTGAAGGGGTCTCCTGGAACATTTTCTTGGAACAAAGGGAGCAGAGAAGTATTGAGGTTGAACCAATAGTGCACTTGCTTGATAGAAGTTATGGATGGATGGAACCTCTGATGGCATGGTTGAAGGATGGGAAGCTCCCGCAACATGAAAAGGAGGCGAACAAGGTCCAGGCGAGAGCCAAGTGGTTCAAAGTCAGAAACAATATTGTGTACAAGAAGGGTATGAGTCACCCACTAATGAAATGTGTTTCAAAAACACAGGGAAAGGAGATAATCCGAGAGGCCCATGCTGGGATCTACGAAGCCCATCAAGGAGGACTACCGGAGCACTCAAAATTTTGATAGGATTCTACTGACCCATCTTGAAGAGTGATGCAACAGAAATGATCAAAAATTATAAGTGCCAGATGTAAGCATTAGTGCTGAAGATCCCATCCGCTGAGCTGTCCCCCATACTGTCTATGATGCCCTTCCACCTCTAGGGCATGGACATAGTGGGCCCCTTCCCGTAAGTGCCGAGGTAGTTGAAGTATACAAATAGTCACCGTCGATTATTTCACCAAATGGATAGAGGAATGGGCCGTGAAGAACATAACTGTGGCCAATGTGAAGAAGTTCATATTGGAGAACATGCTTATGCATTTTGTCACCCCCAGAGTATCATTTTTGACAATGGTAGGCTGTTTGACACACCGAAGCTCACAGAATGGTCAGTCGAGTATGGTGTCAGCACAAACTTCACATCTGTCGCAAGGCCCCAGATGAACGAGCAAGCTGAGTCAAGCAACAAAATTTTGTTGAACGGTATCAAGAGAAAGCTAAGCAAAGGGACTCTGGGCGGAGACACGGAAGTACTGTGGGCGTTGAGAATGATAGAGAATGGAATCACGGGAGAAACACCCTTCAACCTTGTCTATGGCTCCGAGGCTGTCCTCCCATTGGAGTTTGCCAACTTAAGTCCTAGGGTTGAAAACTTCAATCCTAACACGAACGAAGAAAGGATGAAGAAAAATCTAGATCTTCTCCCTAAGATACGAGGAGACTCATTGCTGAGATTAGATATTTACAAGTAGAGAATGATGAGAGCCTTCAACAGACGAGTAAGGATAAGAAAACTCAATGTTGGAGACGTCTTCCTCAGAAACATGGAATATGTGGGAAGACAAAATGAAGATGGCATGCTGACCCTGAATTGGGAAGGAGCTTACAAGGTGACTGGGGTGCTGAGATCGAAGACCTTTGGGCTAGAAATGCCAGATGGAAGGAAGATAGCCAGGCCGTGGAACATCGATAATTTGTAGAAATTCATCATGTAAGATGATTCCCTCACCCTGTAGCCTCGTCTGGGTAGGCTCCCCCAAACATCCTCTTATCTTTGTTCTTGATTCCAAGATTTTTAAGCGTTCTAGATGATGGGGTATGCACCCCCAAAAAGCCTTTTACCTTTTCTTAATGGCCTTTCGTCGAAGGGGTCGACACCCCCAAACAATCATGAATGAAATACACAGCTATGCAACCTTCGTCCCTATTATATTCTCTAGTTTTCATGGTTCACCTATTAAAATGGACGAAACCCCACCCCGGGGGCAAATGAAAAATGTCCTAACCACGTGTTGACACCAAAATAGTGTCACCCCTATGACCCTATAACGATAACTAGCTTAGGGAACTTTTTTTTGGATATTTTTAGCACGCAAATTAATAAAAACCAAGGTCAAACAAAGTCCATGGGAAAAATGGTCATTTCACCTCACCCTAGAGCCTTCTAGATCCTTCTCTTAACTTGCCGGCCAAGGAAAACCAAAGCTTAACGCGGAAGGAAGTTCAAACGCCAGCGAATACAACCTTATTTGGTGCCCACTCAGCGAATTTGCCTAAAATCGAGAGGCACCAAGCGAAGATAACCATATTCACTGGGTTTTGAAACAAACTTTTCTCTTATCTGCTATCCGTTGAGCTTTCCTGACCATTTCAACCTAGCATGCAGTTGAGTTTCCAGCAAATGTCACCATATTTGCTAGGCTCTTAGCGAATATGGGTATATTCGCTCCATTGCTCAGCGAATTCGCTCATATTCACTGGTTCGTGGTGCTTTAAATTTTGCGATCCTATATAAACCCATGCATTAACCTTACAGCATATCATCAATTCATACTCTAAACTATGCCAAAAAGCTTCCAGCAACTAGAAACTAATCCTCTACAAGTTTTTAGAATTTTATACATTTTACACATTTTCCAAGCCACAAAAAACCACAAAAAAAGCCACAAAAATACAGACCCAAAAATACAAAGTTTTGCGTATTCAAAATTCCGACAAGAATTCCGACCTAAGGTAGGCTCTCAAGGGTCTTCCCCTCTCAAGGCAATCCTTGGGAGGGGATTTCTAATTTTTATTTATTCTATTTCCTTGATTTTCATATTACTTAATCTTATGTCGCAAAATTGGAGAAAGTAATAATTCAATATTATCTTCTTTAATTTCAAACTTATATTTTATTTTCATTTTACATTCATGCACATATATTTCCTTTCATTTTCAAGTCATGAATTTAGGATAATAACAATTCAATGTTATTTTCCTAAATAAAATGGCTTCATTTTCTTTATCTGTGTGTATGTGTGTGTGTGTGTGTGTGTGTGTGTGTCTCTATATATATACACACACACACATTTTATTTTCTTTATGTTTTTTTTTTAATTTTCAACAATTTTTTATTTTTTTGTACATCCTGCCTCCATTTGTCATTTTTTTTTTAATTTATTTTTCCTTTTTGTTTTGGCATTTTACCTTTTTTTATTTTCACATTTTTATTTCATTTTTTTATATTTTTATTCTTCATTTTATTAAGTCATACAATTATAAAAAGTAATAACTTC
>ONZA01015733.1:7840-18143 GCA_900322205.1 Kewa caespitosa | reverse complement strand
TTCGTTTTGAATGAATATTCGCTTATTTCTTTTGAATGCTTGCACTTCATCTTGCTTTCTGTTCCAAACTTGATCAAGTATTTCTTGTGCCGAAGGTTCATGGTGGGGGTAGGGTCTCCCGTCCCTCTGCCCCTTTTGAGCAAGACTAAGTAAGTTCTGCCGAAAGAACTTTGACAAAGGGCATCACTTCGTCACACACTGCACGTTGGGTGGGGAGAGGTGTTGCTATGTGGTGCCGAGGTGGGGGTTTCGATTTTCAATACTAAGAAAATTTTTAGATATTTGTAAATTGAGGTTTTTTTTTCCACGCACGTTATCTTTTTGGGAAACGTTCTCCTCTTTTCTAGATTTTTTGCCATTTTTATCTTCTTGGGGTGCGTTATGCCACGTGTCGTGCAACCCATATTTCCCTGAAGATATTTGGACCGTTGACCAATTTTCGCCTTGCCTATAAAAGGGGGTCTCTAGGTCATTTTCTCCTTGCACCTTTCCTTTTCTTCTTTCTATTTCCCTTTTGAGTAAAGAACATGTTCTCTCTTATTCAGTGCTCTCTCATCTTTGTCTCTTCTCTTCTTCTTTCCCGGGGTGCAAAAGTCTTCGTCTGTGATTATGACGACCCTGGTGGCTTTGTCTTCAGATTTGGTTCATGTTTAAAGCTTTTTGATGATCACAGCCTTTGTGGGGTTGACTTTCTTATCCCATTAGTCTTCGATGATTAACATCCTCAACTTATGGAGGGATATCGATCGATACGGGGCCGTGAAGCTATTCTTTGGCCTTTGAACTTCCAAATGGGCGGTTGATGGATTTTCATCCACTTTCCATTCACGGGCCAGAAAATGAGCTTTTCCCCGTGTCGTCGTCCCTCGCACCTTTCTCTTCTGGGTGCTAAGAGAGGCAGCCTGGCCTGGCTGCTGTATGTCGTTCCGACGGGAAGATGGAGTGGTGGAGCCAAAAGTTTGAGGGAGGTGTTGGTTGACGGTGGTTAAGATCGTGGTCGAAATGCACCCCTCCAAGGTGGGAAGGACTTGGCGTATTACGTTACATCCCCATCCTCCGCCTTGTCTTTCTTCGTCCTTTCATCGGCCTCTTGGCTCTTCCTGCACCTTCGTCCAGGTTCCCCTTCTGCTAGACTTTGTGGGGTTCTCCTCTTCAAGGAAGGACTTGACATATTAATTTCTTTTCAAGTTTTTAGGGAGATTTTTCTTTATATTTCTTTTGTGTAAAATTTTTTGTGAAGGACTTCAATGAATGTAAATGAGCTTGCTGGCTATCTGCCTCCTAGGACGTGGTCTTGTCTTTTTTTCTTTTCTCTTTTTTATTCTTCTTCTTCTACCTTTGCATTTGCAGACTTGATTGATTTGGCCTTCAGGTTGGGGTCTCGTCTAACCGTGATGTAGACTTAATTCACTTGCCCCTACGGTTGGGTCTCGTCTAACCGTGTTTTTGACTTAATTCATTTTCCCCCAAGGTGGGGTCTTTTCTAACCGTGTTTTAGAATTAATTCATTTTCCCCCAGGGTGGGGTCTCGTCTAACCGTGTTTTAGACTCAGTTCATTTGCCCCCAAGGTGGGTCTCGTCTAACCGTGATATAGACTTAATTCATTTTCCCCCAGGGTGGGGTGTCGTCTAAGCGTGATGTAGACTTAATTCATTTGCCCCGAGGGTGGGGTCTCGTCTTTTATGTTGGAAAAATTTTTCACGGCAACCTGTAGACAAGACACTTGTAAGCCCGAAAATTTCTCATTTATGGCTGTTTAGAAGAGCCGACCCCTCTCGGCCAACGGCCTTACAAAAAGGATAAAAAGGCTATTTGGGGGTGCCCACCCCTATCGGCTAATGGCCTTACAAAAAGGGTAGTAGGCTATTTGGGGGTGCCTACCTAGTCCTCTAGAAAAAGTCTAGGCATTAAAAAGTTTGAGGTTGTTAAGGGGTGCCTACCCTGACAAGGTTCCATGACAAGACCGTCCTATACGAAGAATTTTTGAACGTTATTGATGTTCCATGGTCTGCTTATCTTCCTCCGTTCTGGTGTCTCCAGTTGGTACGTCTTTGAATTCAGTACTTTGATAATCTTGTAGGGTCCTTCCCAGTTCGGTGTCATCTTCCCTTCTTCGTTCTGCCTTCCTACGGACTCCATGGTCCTTAAGACGAGGTCTCCCACATTCAACTTCCTCATCCTTACCCTTCGATTGAAGGCTCTTGTCATCTTCTATTTGTAGATCTCAGCTCTCAGCAGCACGTCTCTTCGTACCTCTGGGAGGAGGTAGAGGTTATTCTTCAACCTCTTATCATTTGTCTCGAGGTTGAAATGTTCGTCCCTTGGGCTCTTGTTAGCCAGTTCTAACAGGAGTACGGCCTTAGAACCATAGACATGATTGAACGGCGTCCTCCTGTGATTGCCTTCTCGGTTGTTCTCGATGCCCACAAGACTTTTGTTAACATGTCGGCCCATAGCCCTTTGGTTTTGTCTAGCTTCTTCTTGATTCCATTCACCAGGATTTTGTTGCTCGACTCTACCTGACCGTTCATCTGGGGCCTCGCGACTGTAGTGAAGTTCGCTCTTACCCCATAATCCGCTAACCAGTCGATGAGCTTTGGTGTGTCAAATTGTCTGCGTTGTCGAAAATGATGATTCAAGGGGTGCCAAAGCGTGTGAGGATTATTCTTTAGGATGAACTTCTTTACATCCGCCACAATTATGTTTTTCATAGCCCTGGGTTCGATCCACTGGGTGAAGTAGCCGACGGCGAGGATGGCGTACTTCAGCTCGCCCATGGCTTGTGGGAAGAGCCCCACAATGTTCATGCCCCAGAGGTAAAAGGGTAATGGAGATAGAATGGGCGTCAACTTGGTAAACGGGAGCTTCGGGACCGGTGCCAAAACTTGGCACTTCTCATAGCTCTTAATCATTTCGGCTGCATCATTCTTTAGGGTAGGCCTATAGAATTACAGTCTTGGGATCTTGTGAGCTATCGTTCTTCCCCCTTGATGGGCTCTACAGATTCTGACGTGTGCCTCTCAGATGATTTCTTTCCCTTGGGTCTTCAAGACACACCTTAGCAGCGGGTGGCTCAACCCCTCTTGTACAAAATGTTGTCTTGGAGTTCGAACCACTTGGCTCTCATCTAGATCCTCTTTGCTTCCTTCTCATCTTCCAGGAGTTTCCCTTATCCAAGCCAAGCTATCAAGGGCTCCATCCACTCATCTCTTTGATCAAGTAGGAAGACTTCAGGCACAGGTCCGATGCTTCTCTTCTCCTTCTCTTCCCAGAAAATATTGTGAGATACCCCCACGACAAAGGAGTTTGCCAGCCGAGCCAGGGCATCGGCATGGTGGTTCTCTGACCGAGGGATGTGGTTTACTATCACTTCATCGAAATCTTTTATCATCTCCCGCACCTTGTCAAGGTATGCCTTCATCCCTTCTCCCTTGGCTTCGTAGTCCGTTGAGATCTACGAGACGACGAGTTCGAAGTCCATCCTCACTATGATTTTCCTGGCCTCAACGGCTCAGGCCATTTCCAATCTCACGATGAGGGCTTCATATTTGGCTTCTTTGTTTGATTCTTGAAATCCAAACCTTATTGTGCACTCAAAGACATCCCCCTCAGCTGAGGTGATAACAATGCCTGCTCCACTTCCACTCTTGCATGATGAACCATCAACGCTCATCAACCAGGACTCCATCCATTAACTCGGTACCTTCTCTGAGGGTGTCAGTTCGATGATGAAATCAGCAAGCTCATGGCTCTTTATTGCCTTTCTAGGCTCGTATGAGATGTCGTAGTCGGTAAGTTCATGTGCCCACACTTGTGCCCTTTTAGTCGAGTCCAATCTACCCAGTATCTTCTTAAGTGGTTGATTTGTCATAACAGTTATAGGGTGACCCTAGAAGTAAGGCATAAGCCTTCTGCAGCTGATAAGGACTCCTAGGGCAAACTTCTCTAGTACGGAGTACCTCAATTCATCCCCGCTTAGGGCGTGGCTGGTGAAGTAGACAGGTTCTCGCCTCCTCTCTTCTTCCTTAATAAGGAACGAGGTGACGACTCTATCAAAGATGATGAGGTAGAGAACAGTCTTTCTTCGGGCTTTGGTGTGGTTATTTTGGGTAGGGATCCCAGATATAGCTTCAGCCTTTCAAAAGCTTATTGGGCCTCATCGCTCCATTCAAACCTTGTTCCCTTCCTCAGTGTTGAGAAGAAGTGTGCGCACTTGTCCGCTGATTTGGAGATGAACCGATTGAGGTGCTGCGATGCATCCTGTCAACTTTTGCACGTCTTTTACATTTTTCAGGGGCTTCATGTCAATTACTACCTTCACCTTTTCTGGGTTTGCATCGATGCCTCTTTTGCTTACCAGAACCCGAGGAACTTACCTCCTCTCACTTCGAAGACACACTTCTTAGGGTTTAGCTTCATCTTTTTCTTCCTCAAGGTCTCGAAAGTTTCCCTCAAGTCCTCTACGTAATTGGATGACTTCACGCTCTTTGTGATGAGGTCATCTACATAGGCTTCGAGGTTTCTGCCAATTTTCCCTCTGAAGACCTTTTGGACGAGCCTCTGGAAGGTAGCTCCAGCATTCTTCACACCGAAAGGCATCATGGTGTAATAGAATACCCCTTTGCCGGTAATGAAGGCTGTTGAACTATGATCCTTCTTCTTCATGAAAACCTGATGGTAACTCGAGAAGGCATCCATGAAACTTAGAAGTTCATGGCCGGTGGTAGAATTGACCAGCTTATGTATCCTTGGGAGAGGAAAGTGATCTCTCGGACAGGCTTTGTTTAGGTCCGTGTAATCGACGCACATTCTTCGGCTCCCCGTTGCCTTCTTTACCATCACCAAGTTGGCAAGTGACTTAGGGTACCAACATTCTTTTATGGATCCAGCTTCTAACAACTTTTTAACTTCTGCTGATGTAGCTTGGCTTCTTTCTTCACCCAGATGTCTCTTCTTCTGCTTGACAGGCTTGAGTTTGGAGTTTATGCCGAGGTTATGCTCTATGACGGACCTGTCGATGCCAGGAATTTCGTCTAGGCCAAAGGCGAAGACGTCATGGTACTCCCTAAGGAGCCTCGTCAGCCCTTCCCTGGTGTTCTCGTCACCGAGGTATGTGACTCGTTCTGAATGAGAAGGGTCCAAGATGACCTCCACTTTCCCCCCAGAGAGAGTTGTCCCCCCTCTCTCCTCAATCCAGGCGTCAAAAACTTCTGGTAGTACGACGTCCACCATCAAATGCTGCACTTCCTTTCCTTTCTCTTCCTTTGTCAGAGTGGTTTCTATCTTCACAATTACTCTGTCTTAAGGGGTTTCTTTTCTTCTCTTCTTTGAGCTGGTTTTGGCTAATATCAAGGTCCTGGCTTCGGCAATGGGTAACATTTTCTCTGCGACGATACCCTTGTCACTGAGGCACAAGACGTAGTAGGTCCTGGCCGTCTTCTTGTCACGGAGGACCTTCCCCATTTCCCTTTCGTCCATGTGGAACTTCTATGTGAGCAACATCATGTTTTGTGTTCCATTGATTTGTTCAATGTTGGTTGCCCAAAGAGGACGTTTTATGTGATTGGGACATTGACGACAAGGAATTCCGAGACGACACTGGGAGTTGGATGCTTCCTATTGGTTGGACTTGATTTCTATCGAAACCTATCACAGGGTGATTAATTGGTGTCACCTTGTCCGAGGTGTAGCCGAGATCTATAAGGCAGCTGGCCATAATTACATCGACTGAACTCCCTGTGTCTACTATGACTCTCTTCACTAAGGTGTTGGCTATTTTAAAGTCAACGGCGAGGGGTCATCATGAAGAAATTGGAGGGGTTTCATGTCCGCCTTGTCGAAGATGATGCGCTTCCTAAATTTGGGGACTTCCTCGACCAACATGATTTGGTCGAGGGATCGGAGATGGGCTCGTCTTCCTTGTTCGTAAGGCCACCTCCTGCCGGGCCACCTGAGATGACAGCTACTTCGTAGGAGGCCGAGGAGGGCCTTGAGGCCATAGGCTCGGCTGCCCCTTGGCCTAGCTGGACGGTGGTCGTACCCTTCTCCTTAAGGGAGGGGTTGAGTTTTCCTTCTTATGCCAGCTTCTCAAGGTGGGACGCTAGTTCTCGGAAATATTTTGTACTATGTTCCTGCTTCTTGTGGTAGTGGCAGAAGAAGTAGCTCTTTCATGTACCTTCCTTCATCGGGGTTGGGTCGGGCAGTAACTTGAGGTTGATTTTTGCGAAAATGGCTTCTTGGTTGCAATTTAAGATCTGATTCACCGCGGGGCTTTTCGGCATCTTCCTTCCGGGCTTTCCCTGCCCTTCGAATCCATTTAGATTTCCTCTCCCCGACCCTTTTTTCTTCGACTGGGGCTTCTCGACGGTTAGGGCTTTGACCTTCCTCTTCTCGTTCCTTGATAGCTTCATCAACTTGTCGTTATGTTTCTCTTGCTGATGCCCCCCATTCACCACATCTCATCTGGACCTCTCTCAAGCAGTGAATACTTTGGAAGAATAGGCCCGGACAAAGGGCAAGGTGAGCTTCTCTTTCTTTAGCTTAATGTGTTCAAAGTCTTTCAGGACCTTGCTTCCCTTAATGATGCACTTGACGTAAGCTGTGCATGCTATCATTTGGTCGAGATTTGTGATCTCTAGACATTCGTCACTAAAGCGTTTGTTGTAGTCCTTCATCGGCTCCCTCTTTCCCTGCACGATGTTGAAGAGGTCTTCTGAGCACTTCTCAGTCTTCTCATACGTCATGAAGTTTTCCATAAAAACGCAGCAAAGCTCATCGAAGCTGTGAATGCTATGGCGAGGAAGGCTGTCTAGCCATTTGAGGGCTCTTCCCTCCAATGTCCAGATGAAGTGTCGGCATTATGTGGCATCATTCCTCTCTTGGGTCATCATAGCTGCCTCGTAGGCCCTGAGGTGTTCTCAGGGTGAGGTCGTTCCATTGTACTTCTTCATCTTCCAAATTTAGGATTTCAAGTTTAGGGGATACGCCATGATCTCTTTGCTGAAAGGGACCTTCATGGTAAGGTCGGGGCTTATTTCTAATCCCTTGAAACTCTTTGTCATGTCGTCATAGTTTCTCGTCCCTAGTCGGGTCATGACAGGTCCTCGTTGTCCGTGCAACCTCTCGGCCTGCCTACGTCGCATGATTTCCCTAACATCTTCTTTCTTAGGGCTCTCTACCTCCCCCTCAGCCGCTCTCCTTCTTCTCTTCATTGCTTCAACGGAGGGTCGTAGGTCTCTTACTCTCCTCTTTGGATTTTTGGGAATTTTTGTACTCAGGCTTCGCTCAGAGGCCTTCGACTTGCTCTTGGACCGCGAAGAGGAAGAGCCGGATCCGCTCAGACTAAAGTGGGGAGTCTTGAGCACTTGGTTGGTTTGCGACTCTAGGTCTTTCTTGCTCTTCGAGTACTAAGCCCCTTAGGCAGGCGTCTTCTTTGAAGTGTCATCATCTCGGTGCCTCGTCATCCCGACGTGATTCTGGATGTTCTCCTATAGGGTTATACACATCTTGTGCATGTCCCTGTAAGGCCACCAGTTCATCCCTCGTGACAAAGGGTTGGGTGTCACCTCGTCCTTCAGTGGACGAGGCCCAATGGTTTCCTCCCTCATGGTTTGACATGGATTTGCTTTTTTGTGGTTCAGGTGTTTGAATGTGTTTTTTGTTTCTCAATCTCATGCAACTTTGGCTGGCCGCTCCCCACAAACGGAGCCAAATGTTTCGGGTACTTTTGGGTAAGGAGAGTGGACCCTCGAAGACTCAAAGGGTTGTAAAGCTTCAGTTGTATGAGATGAGATGGATCCTGACGTGGCTCGCTGGAAGAAGGGTACTGAGAGTGCATGTGAACTACCCCCGGCGTGATCCGGGGAACGGTCTTCCGATGGTCAAGTCAGCAATGGAGTTCCAAATTGGTTTGCCCAAAGGGGCAAATAGAAAGCTCTTTAGGGCAACCAAATCTTTCTTGGGAAAGAGGAAGGACTTGAATGCTCTAGAGAGAGAAAAGTAAATGAGCTAATCAATCAGTTGTCAAGATCAATCATTCTGTTCTTACCCTTGAAAGGTGTGCATGCCTCATATTTATAGACATTCTCTAGGTGGTGCTAAGGTTACAATTTGTCCACTGGGGAGGCGCCACATGGACATTCCATCCTTGGGTCTGGCAAAGACATGGGCCATGAAAGCCGCCAATCATGTCTAATCATGTGCATGGCACGCGCGTCATCCGTGGAGACTTTTGGAACCTTCCATAAGATCTCCTCCCCCATGGGGGATGAATGGGCATTGCAGCAGTATGCCCCTTGGTCACTTCTTCCGTCAGTCATCTAATTGCTAGCTTACCCCCTTGTCTAGACCCTTCATCCTTGAGCGGGTAAGGGGGCCTTCGACCCATGTCCTGGGGATGCCTCATCCTGCTCCTGGGGATGCCTCGTCCTTCTTCTGGATGGAGGACGAGGGACATGTGCCAAGGACTCAGAGAGAGGAGAACCCAAGGATCTCACACAGAGGTGACCTTTGGAACGAATTGATGATTCTGGGCCATTGAAGTGGGCCCGGTCTAAGGCGTGACCATGGGCCCAGATGAGGCATAGGACAAGGTGGGCTGAAGAGGCCCAAGGGCTGAAGAGGGGCCCAAGCCGAAACCGACTAAACACTATGACTTTTCTATGTTGCATAAGGACATCCTAGTCTTTGGAGACAAGCATCAGTATAGGCAACAAACCCTTCAGTGCCGGAAGGAAGAGCAAAGACTGGCGCTGAGGTCAAGCAAGCCTTTACGTCCTGAAAATCCTATTGACATTTTGGGGTCATTCAAACTTGGTTGGCTTTTTTATCAAGTTAGTTAACAAGGTAGCGATAGGAAGAAGTTCTCAACAAATTTGTGATAGTAACCAGCTAAACCCAAGAAACTACGGACTTCTATTACGTTGGTTGGGGTTGGCCACTTGGTAATTGCTTCAACCTTGTGGGGATCTACAAAATCTCCATCTCTAGTGATAACATGACCCAAAAATGCAATTTCTTTCAACCAAAACTCACACTTCGACAACTTGGCATACAATCGATCTTTTCCACAAAATCTCAAGTACGTTCCTCAAATGTTATTCATTATCCTCGGGGGTTTTAGAGTAAATAAGGATGTCATTAATGAATACGACAACAAACTAGTCAAGGTACTATTTGAATATACAGTTTCTCAAATCCATGAAAACAGTAAGTACATTGGTGAGTCCAAAGGGCATCACCACAAATTATGATGTCCATATCTGGTTCTGAAAGCAATTTTAGAAATTCATTTGGTTTGATACAAAGCTGATGATAACCAGATCGAATGTCAATCTTGGAAATGGTATCAACACCACGTAGCTGGTCAAATAAGTCATCAATGCGGGGTAAAGGGTATTCATTCTTGATTGTGATTTAATTCAACTTTCGGTAATCAATACATAACCTCAAGCTTCCATCGTTTTATAGAACTGGGGCACCCTAAGGTGATACGCTTGGTCTAATGTAACCTTAATCCAAAAGTTCCTCTAGTTAACTTTTCAATTCTTTCAGTTCCGCAGGGAGCATCATATAGTGCCTCTTTAAAATGTGTATGGCTTCAAAAATCAAGTCTATGCTAAATTCTAATTCTCTTGGTGGAGGCATACCATGAATTCATCTGAAAAAACATCAGGATAGTCAGAAACCTTAAGAATCTTAGAAAGCTGGGATTCTACAACACTTGAGTCTATAATATTACAGAGATACCCATAACAACCTTTTCTTATCAACTTGCAAGATTGTAAGGCAGAAACTATTTGTATTTCGGGTATCATTCCTACGCCCTTATGAGAAATTCTACCACCTCTAGGTTCCACAAGTATAACTCTTTGATTAGGACAATCAATAATAGCCTTACGTATGGACAACCAATCCATCCCTAAAATAACATCAAATTTGGATAGTTCAAATTGCACTAGTTACCAGGAAATCCATATCACCCAATTAAAGTAGGGCAATTGCTAAAAACCTTACTACAGGAAATAAATTCTTTGCTTGGGAGGTTAATAGGTATAGCACAAAATTCAGAACAAGGATGCAAGTATAAAAGAGTTGGGGAACTACACGAATGCGAAGCACCAGAATCAAACAAGAGGAAAGAGGGAACATGGTGGACAAGGAAAGTACCGGTGACAACTGCATCATGATTCTCGACTTTTTTTCTTTTTCATAACATACACCCTACCATCTTGAGGGTTACGTGGAGGGTAGCTAGTGCGCCCGCTGTTGTTGTTCATCCTAGATGGCTCAACATTTCTAACT
>ONZA01015732.1:744-24683 GCA_900322205.1 Kewa caespitosa | reverse complement strand
AAAAAAAAAAAAAAAGGAGAAATGGGTGCACTGGATCATTTGTCTGAGTTCTTTGATTGCTCTGGTCACAGCCACAGGCACAGGCTCAAGAAACGCAAGCAGCTTCAGGTACCCTTTTGCTACTGTGTTTTACTCTAGTGTTTTTGCTTTCCCATGTTACTAACTTTGGACTGATTTACACTTTGCAAGCTTCTTCACATGTGGTTTGGGCCATAGCTGGATCCACACAGCTTGGTGTTGCTGTTGTTTTAGAACCCCAAATAGTCTAATGAAAAAAAGAACTGCAGATGAATACTGTGTGATGGGTCCTTTAGGAAAAGCAAAACTATTTAATGATGGGTTCAAGTTTGGAATCTGTCCGAAGCTTCGGTTTTGCAATTCATAGGTGATTCGGGGGTGAGTAAAGCCCGTGTTTCGAAAGGGAACTCGTAGCTGAAAAGCTTCTGAAAGTAGTAGTTAAGTTAGGGGCACTCCCTACTGCTAGTGCTCGCTTTTTTAATTAGAAGACGTAGCACAAGCTTTTCAGCTAGAAGCTCCCTTTTGAAGCACGGGTTGAATCATTGAGTGCCCAGCTCGTGCAATAGGCTGTGTTTCAGATGGTCTGTCTAGTTTAGAATCTTATGAATGAGGCTTTTTCTTCTTTTTTTTTTTTTCCTTCTTCAGGATCTAATTGATCAAACCTTTTAACACTACATGTCTATAGCTAGGGGATAATTTGAATTGTTTAACTGCTTAACTTGTCCGAACACAGGAACAATTCAGTTGCTTAGTGAATCCGGACTTGTTTAGTTGCTCTCCAAGTCTTGAACTGCTGTTTTTCGAGTATTATCATTTGACACAATTAGTGATTTATGACCTGAGCAAATTATACTCAATGAGTTAAGGGAGGGTACATCTGGACCTCTTAAGTCCATGTCGAATGTGGAAGCGTAATTGATCATTGTTGTTGTTGCCTGTTGACTCTTGTAAACTTAATGAAGTGCTGTACTTGGTTTTTACTCCTGTCAATGTTAACACCATCTTTGTGGTCCAGCTACCATGTGCTGAGTATATCTTTGCCTTTGTTTGGCCACTTGATTATTGTCTAAGTAGTGTCCTGGTGCCATCACTAAACATTTTCTGTCCGTTTGATTAAGACATGGTGGTGACTTTGCAACTAAGTGTCCAGTCCGATATTGGCTGATGCCATTTTGGCTTTTTCCTTTTTGTGTTCAAACTAAGGTTTAGAGTATAAACAGAGTTGAAACTGGATGTTGTGTTTCGGATTTCATATAATCTGCCCCTTTATCAAGTTACAATCTTTCAGATACGTAGATATCGAGTTACCTACTATGCTTCCAGTGTGAGATTGCCTATTCCCTTTTGCGTGAAAATTAGGCCGTAGAGCAAAAGTCAAGAGGTGAACTAAATAGTAAATTAGTATGATACTAGGATTCAGATAATCCGCGGTGTAAGTAGGTAAATTTAGAAGATTGATGGATATCGTCTAACTTAGATGGTAAGGTCTTGGAAGGTCCGTACCACGGATTGAGATTTAATTCGTCTCGACTCTTGTCTCCTCTGCACCCCACTGAAGTAAATAAAAGTCTTACTGATTGGGAAAAGGTTTTCTGAACCAGATGGAATATCTAAGCGCTTCTGTGTTCTAAACTCTAAAGCTTTAATGAGCATTGAGGCATAGTCCAGTTGTATTTTCCAAACACAAGGCCTCTATTTCTACACTGGTTAAGCTGTCACTCACTCACTTGCAAATTATAGTATAAAATACTCGCAAATATCATTGGATTCTGGCTTTACTGGATGCTGTTTTTGACCTCAAATGTTTATTTTAAACGTCTGTTGTTAATTTTATTTGATTGGGCCATGTATAACAGACTGTAGAGATAAAGGTGAAGATAGACTGTGAAGGATGTGAAAGGAAAGTGCGGAGGTCAGTGGAAGGGATGAAGGGAGTGAACCAGGTGGAGATCGAGCCAAAGCTGAGCAAGCTGACAGTGGTGGGATATGTGGATCCCGACAAGGTGGTCGCACGTGTCAGGCATCGGACAGGCAAGAAGGCTGAGCTGTGGCCTTACGTGCCATACGATGTGGTTGCCCACCCTTACGCCCCTGGGGTCTATGATAGGAAAGCACCTGCGGGGTATGTCAGACATGATCAGGACCCGCGTGTCAACCAGCTGTCCCGGATGAGCTCCACCGAGGTGCGCTACACCACAGCCTTCAGTGATGAGAACCCGGGGGCTTGTTCCATAATGTGATAATTTGTTTTGATGAAAAA
Organism: Kewa caespitosa; assembly: GCA_900322205.1. NCBI lineage: Eukaryota > Viridiplantae > Streptophyta > Magnoliopsida > Caryophyllales > Kewaceae > Kewa > Kewa caespitosa. The sequence goes on along the minus strand of ONZA01015732.1, from coordinate 22,405 downwards.
GTCATCTGTTGATTTGAGATATGTAAGTTGGGTTGTTGGGTATTAGAGTCTGTCACTGGAGATGTTGTATCATATTCTATGCTGTGTTAGATTCTATCTGTATGTTAAATTGTTAAGTGTCAAATGTTTTGTTTTCTTGTATTTTGAAATCTTATAAGGCTTGTAATTGACAAAACGATTTATATATTACTATATGGTATTGCATATGCATGGATTTAAAATGTAAGTGAGACTTTTCTGCTGGTAGCCAGGGTTTATGGTATCATTATCATGTGATGGTTGGTGGATAATATGCAAACAGAAGGTTGGTTGGGAGAATCTTTTACTTAGTTTATAGCAAAATACATTATGTACGGTCATATAAAGTTAATAGTCATTACTTGCCTAGTCAAAGAAGTACAAACTATTAAGTATTATTGACGGTTCAGGGCATCTTTCTTAATCACACCTGCTCTTCAATCTACAATGGTTTCATACTTCCATTCCCTACATTGCTGCTTTATACTAATGTCCCTCGTGCTTAAAGCATGGATACATGACTTCACATATTCTCCTTAAACGTGTATTTCAGTGATCAAATCTCATAAAGAGGTGCTTGCATGATTTTTAACTTTCATTCTTATTTATGAAACTTTCAACCCATTTCTCTCTCTCTCTCTCTTTTAAACATTAGAAAGGGGATTGTAAATTTGTAATCTGCTTTATATGGATGTAGTCGATTCTAAGGGCAAGGTTACCCCTACAACTCACTTGCAACTCTACACATTTTTCTATGTATAATATATTCTCTTGCAACTTAATTTCACTTTCTACATTATTCCTAAATTCTAGTTGCAACTCATCTAAAATTGTGCATAAGTAATAAATATTAAATTAAATTATTAATTTTTTCTTAAAAAAAAGTATTAAAATTCATAACCAATCAAAATAGCTTCTCATTTAATGAACAAGAAAGAGAAAGTTGCAACAAGATTATCCCTACAACTTGGTTTGCAACTCACTAAAGTTGTAGGGATAATATTGTCCTAAGAAATTTTCACACTGTCCACGCATGTTATCTTCATGTTAGGATAGTCTCCCCTGGTAATGAAACAAAAGAGGGAAAATGATTAGATGAATATTATATGTACCATCATAAGTAATATTAGACGACATGAGCAGTTCATATGAAAATCTTAGCTCAAGCTCTGCTCATGAAAAGATATTATATATTAGTCTATGAAGGACTCATTATCTTTTCGAATCGAGTCGAGCATGATAAACAAGTAGCTTACTTATATGCTCAACTGTAGCTCACTTATTTGCTTCTTAAAGTTTGCTTGTGCAATGCAAATATCGTTAGTACCAATTAATTTAAACAATATGTAAAAAACTTCAAACTATCAATACAAGTTTGTGTAAAAGCATGTTCCAAAACTAGCATATTACTAGAAAGTTTTTTTTTTTTCTTTTTTAATTCAACGTAACAATGAACATAAACGAGTGCATAATCAAGCTAACAAATGAGCAAACAAACGAACATTTCAAATGAGCAACTCATGAGCATAAATAAGTCGAGCACCTCTTGCTTAAGCTCGTTCATTAATCAATCGAGTCCTATAATCTTAGCTCAAGCTCAATTTATTTACAAAATAAGCAAACATAGACGAGCATGAATCAAGTTCGACCTCGAAATGCTCATCGAGAGCTTAATTCATTAACACCCCTATGCGTAAGGTAGTACTCCTTAACCACACGGGCTCAAAGTATCATTCAAGTCCAGTCCAGAAAATCAAAAGCCCATTAACAAATAGACTTTAAAACCTAGCGGGAAAACCCTTAACACTCACACACTTCCCTTCAATTTTTTTTTGGCGCGAAAATACACAAACAAACCCATCACAACAAGAAGAAGAAGAAGAACAGTACCAGGAAATCCCAGAAAGTAGATAGAGAATGGCGGGTGAGAACACGATCGAGGAGTTCGAGGTGTGGAAGAAGAACGCAGCAGTACTGTACGACCTTGTCATCTACAACCCTCTTGAATGGCCTTCTCTCACCGTCCAGTGGGTCCCATCCTCATCTTCCCCTTCTTCTCTCCTCCTTGGGACCCACACGTCCGATGACGCCCCCAATCACGTCATGCTCGCGGACGTCCACCTCCCCCCATCAAAGGGCCCCTGCCCTTCTCCGCCATTGGTTGGTTTCATGCTTTCGTTTTTATGCCCACCACCTGTTCGATGAAATGCCTCTGTGAAAATTCCCTTTTTCTTGCCTTGATTTTTGTTCGCGTCGATTTTGGATTGGCTGAGTAGCGTTGTCCTTGAGTTTGATTCTGTTTTGGTGCAGTTCGGGTTTGGTTTTGTTCGGGTTGTTGATTAAGAACCAATGCTATACTGCATTACTTCGTCATATTGCTTGTGTTGCTCTTTGTTCGGTTCTGAATCGGGTCCATTTGTGATCGACTCAGTAGCGTTATCTTTGAGTTTGATTCTGTTTTGCTGCAGTCCGGGTTCGGTTTTGTTCGGGCTGTTGTTTAAGAATCAATGCTTTACTGCATTAGTTCCTCATATTGCTTGCCTTGCTTTTTGTTCGGTTTTGAATCGGGGATCGACTCGGTAGCGTTATCTTCGTGTTTGATTCTGTTTGGCTGCGGTTCGGGTTGTTGATTAAGAATCAAATGCGTTACTGCATTAGTTCCTCATATTGCTTGCCTTGCTTTTTGTTCGGGTTTTCAATCGGGTCGATTTGGGTTCGACACGGTAGCACTGTCTTTGTGTTTGATTCTGTTTTACTGCAGTTTGGATTCAGTTTTGTTTGGGTTGTTGATTAAGAATCAATGTTATATTGCTTAGTTCGTCATGGTGCTTTGGGTTGGGTTGGTTTCGGGTTATCATAGGACTGTTTTTCTTGGGTCAAGATTGGTTCTTTGTTTGGGTTATTTAGTTTAGGTAGTAGAGTCTGGGTCAAATTTGCCAGGTTTGTGAAAAAATTACATTTGAGAAATGTTTGCTAATTTGTTGTTGGGTGTGTTTGAATAGGTGGAGATAAGGAAGCGGTTTCGTGTTGATGGGGAGGTGAATAAAGCGCGGTGTATGCCGCAGAACCCGAGTCTTGTTGCTGCAAAAACTTGTGGGTTGGAGGTTTATGTTTTTGATACTGCTAAAGAGGTGGGCTCGAAATCGACAGAATGTGAACCTGATGTTCGATTGAGAGGTCATGAGAAAGAAGGTTATGGGCTTTCGTGGAGTCCATTTAAGCAGGGTTGTCTGTTAAGTGGTTCTTACGACTGCAATATATGTTTGTGGGATGTCTCGGCCATGCCTCAGAGTAAAGTTCTTGATGCCATGAATGTTTACAAGGTGGTTTTTGCTGTCTGTAGTGGTCTGTCTGATTTCATCCTTAGTCGCCTTTTTGTTTTAATATACTTGGTGTATTCTTAAGAAAAAAGAGGTTTATTGTATCATTGCAGGCGCACGAGAACGATGTTGAACATGTCGAATGGCACACCAAAAACGAGAATTTATTTGGTTCAGTGGGTGATGATAGACGGTTGATGATCTGGGACATGCGGTCGAATAAGCCTGAACATTCTGTCATAGCTCATGAGAAGGAGGTAATTGCAAATTTGAATGATAAGGAACAGAAACACCTTCATTTTTTTCTTTCTGATTCATCTGTAAAAGGGAACTTCTGGAGTATTTATACTAGTAGTATCATATATTTGAAGAAGCTGTTTGTATAATCTAGATTTATTATTCTTTTCTTGGTTCTTTCTTTTTCGAAAAAGATAATCTAGAAGCATGTTAGCAACTCAGAGATATCATTAACTTTATATGTATCCGTGTGGTGATCATTTGTTGTGAAGAGAAACCAGCTTAGGTGATTTAACTGTCTGCTGGGGTGATTGGGATTTACCTGGGTTTAACGATGGTCAAGTCTTTTAACGGTCTGTTCTGTAGTTAAGGACTGTATTTCTCTGCTAATTTCTCTTATTTACAACCTTGTATTTTGAACAATAGATCTTTGTTTAGTGAATCAACCAAGAACTTTCATCACCTTTCCTCCGCAGATTTGTATAGGAAAAGGAGATATGTAGAATACGTTGCATTTGGCAAGTGTGCATGTACCATCTGATTGAGCCAATTTGGAAATGTTTTGTGTGATTTGGAATTCAATAATGTTTCTTTCGAGAACAGGTTGACCCTCCCATCATAATTGGGAACTAGGAAGTATGACATCAGACCTTGTGTTAAGTAATTCATGACTACTGATGCCGTCCGTTAAGATGGTGGATAGATGGTTCTTCAATGTGTGTCTGATTTCCTGGCAACGAATATTTTCTTCTTACCTGAACTTGAAAGAAACTCCTGCAAAACTGCTCATTACAAAACCATTGATTTTGTGCTTTGTGGTCATATCGCTCCTTCATTCCGTACCTCCCTCCCCTCCCAAGTGAATGAGTTTTGCAGTCAAATCAATTACCTAGTCAATTGTCTTATTTGATTTTTCATCCTTCAGGTGAACTATTTGTCATTCAGCTCATTTAATGAATGGATTGTGGCGACAGCTTCTTCAGATGCTACCATTGGACTCTTTGATATGCGGAAGCTGAACTCACCCTTGCATGCGTTATCTAGTCACGAGTATGCTCACTTCCCAATTGATAAGTTTATTGTTAGCTGAACAATATTCTGGATTTTGGCGGTGCCATAAATTCCAAATGTTCACTTATCATGTTGAGTTTATCGATAGGGCATTAGGATATGCTATAAGATTTTGTGAATTCTCATGGTAGAAAAGATAGCTGATGTGTATGTCACATTCTCTGTGCAGTGAGGTGGTGTTTCAGGTTGAGTGGGATCCAAATCATGAAACTGTTTTGGCATCTTCTTCCGAGGACAGAAGGTTGATGGTTTGGGACCTCAACAGGTATGCCCATATATTTTTCAATTCTATGCGTATCATCATACTTGAATGAAGCTATAGGTAATCGTTCTTTAGCAAAGACGATGTTAGATCCATGGTTTAAATTTGCCGCCAGCCCTCCTATGTTGTGTTTTAATTTGTTTTTTCTTCCCAATTGATAAGCTATGGGTCCAAAATAAAAAGGTGATGAAAACGGCATCATCGATGAATATGGGCCTGAGGAGTCCATTAGAATCTGTTGCGTACCATGATTCGTCAAAAAAGTCATATATGGGGGTCCCGGGCACGTTTCGAACTTTGAAAAAAAACGCCAAAAACGGGTTATAAAAAGTGTTCCCGGGGGAACTACCGTCATCATGGATGGGGTTTATATTGACGTGGGAACGTCCCACATCGGTTGGGGGACTAATCTCCACCGGGTCCAAAATGAAAAGTGATAAAAATGGCACCATAGATAAATATGGGTCCGAAAAGTCCATCGGAGTCTGTTGTTTACCATAATTCGGTTGAAAATGTCGTATATGAGGTCCCACGCACGTTTCAAAGTTTAAAGGAAAACGCCAAAAATGAGTTGTAAAAGGTGTTCCCGAGGGGAATCACCCCCATGGATGGGACTTATATTGATGTAGAAACGTCCCAAAGCGCTACAGGCACAAATCTCCACGCACAAATCTCCACGGGGTATAGCCTATAAGTCACGAAAAAACGGTTCTTGGGGGTCTGAAATAAAAAGTGATGAAAATGGCATCATTGATAAACATGGGCCTAGGGAGTCCATTGCGTACCATAATTTGGTCAAAAATGTCGTATATGGTGGTTCCGGGCTCGTGTCGAACTTTGATGAAAAACGCCAAAAACGGGCTCTAAAAGGTGTTCTTGGGGGGTTACTACTACCATGGATGAGGATTATCTTGTTGTAGGAATGCCCCACAGCGGTAGGGGGACAAATCTTGTACCACGATTCGGTCGAAAATGTCATATATGGGGGTCCCGGGCACGTTTCGGATTGAAGTAAAACGTCAACGGGCTTTAAAGGTGTTCTTTGGAGGGGGGGATACTACGGATGAGGATTACATTGTTGTAGGAACGCACTGCTCGGCTCCACGGGCCGGAAGCCTCGGAAATGGGCAAAACTGAAGGTTTTAAGTCCCAAAAAAAGGGTCCCAAAGGGTCCGAAATGAAAAGTGATGAAAATGTTACATTGATATATATGGGCTTAGAGAGTTCATTGGATTTCGATGCGTACCATGATTTGGTCGAAAATGTCGTATATGAGGTCCCAAGCATGTTTCGAATTTTGAAGAAAAACGTCAAAAACGAGCTGTGATAGGTGTTCTCGGAGGGAACTACTGCTATGTATAGGGCTTATATTTATGTGGGAACGTTCCACATCGCTTGGGGAACTAATCTCCACCACGCCAGGACTCCCCGAAAACGAGCAAAATTGAAGGCTATAAGTCACGAAAAAATGTGCACGAGGGGTCCGAAATTTAAAGTGATGAAAGTGGCACCATTGATAAACATGGGCTTAGGGAGTCCATAGGAGTCCGTTGCATACCATGATTCGGTCAGAAATATCGTATGTGGGGTCCCTCACACTTTTTGGACTTTGAAGGAATACACCGAAAATGGCTCGTAAAAGGTGTTCCTGATGGGAACTACCACCATGGATGGAGCTTATATTGATGTTAGAACATCCTACAGCGATAGGGGGACAAATATCCACCGCCTGGATGCCCCAGAAACACGCAAAACTGCAGGTTATTAGTCACGAAAAAACGGTCCCAGGGGTCCGAAATGAAAAGTGATAAAAACGACACCTTTGATAAATATGGGCCACAGAAGTCCATTAGAGTCCGTTGCGTACAATACTTAAGTGAAATAGCGTATATGACGGTCTCAAACACGTTTCGGACTTTGAAGAAAAAACGCCAAAAAGGGGCCATAATCCCATGGGAACTACCCTATGGATGGGGATTATATTGTTGGTTGGGGGACAAATCTCCACGAGGCCTCGGGATGCCCCGAAAACTGTCGAAATCGAAGGTTATAAGTCACATATAAACAGTCCCGTAGGGTCTGAAATAAAAAGTGATGAAAATAGCACCATCGATAAAAATGGGGTTTGGGGAGTTCATTGAAGTTTGTTGCGTACCATGATTCGGTCAGAAATGCCGTATATGGGCGTCCGAGCACGTTTAGACTTTGAAGGAAAGAACTGGTCGTAAAAGGTGTTTCCGAGAGGAACTACCGGCATGGATGGGGCTAATATTGATGTGGGAACATCCCACTGCGGTTGGTGGACTAATCTTCACCACGTCCCGGGACGCCCGGCGAAAACGAAGGCTATAAGTCACGAAAAACGATCCTAGGGAGTCTAAAATGAAAAGTGATGAAAATGGTATCATCAATATTGGAGTTTGTTGCATACCATAATTCAGTTTGTAATGTTGTTTACATGTCCGAACACGTTTCCGACTTTGAAGGAAAACGCCAAAAACTAGTGCTAAAAGGTTTTCATGGGGGGAACTATCGCTATGGATGGGGCTTATATTGACGTGGGAACATCCCACAGCGGTTGGAGGACAAATCTTATCTTTACGACCCAGAAGAAGGCTGTAAGTCACGGGAAGAAGCACGGGGGAGGGGGTGTTCCGAAATGAAAAGTGATTAAAATGGCACCATTGTTAAATGCGACCCGGGGAGTCCATTGGAGTTCATTGTGTACCGTGATTTCGTCAGAAATATCATATGTAGGGGTCACGAGCACGTTTGGGACTTAGAAGGAGAATGAACCGTAAAAGGTGTTCCCGAGGGGAACTGCCGCCATTGATGGGGCTTATATTGAAATGGAAACTTCCCACAGCGATTGGGGGACAAATCTCCACTGGGCCATGGACGCCCTAGATTTAGGTGATACTACAAGTTATGAGTCACGAAAAAACGGTCCCGGGGGGTCCAAAATGAAAAGTGACGAAAAGGGCACCATCGATAAGTATGGGTTCACGGAGTCCATTGGAGTTCGTTGCGTACCATGATTCGATCGAAAATGTCGCATATGGGGGTCCTGACCATGTTACCGACTTTGAAGAAAACGCCAAATAGGGCTATAAAAGGTGTCTTCGTGGGGAACTACCGCCATGGATGGGGGTTATATTGTTATGGGAACGTTCCACACCGGTTGGGGACAAATCTCTATGGGCCCGGGTTGCCACGGAATGGGCGAAATCGATGGCTATAAGTCATGAAAAAATGGTCGTGGAGGGTCTGAATTGAAATGTGATGAAAATGGCACATTCGATAAATATGGGCTCGGGGAGTCCATTGGAATCCGTTGTGTGCCATGATTCGGTCTGAAATGTCGTTTATGGGGGTCCCATGCACGTTTCAAACATTGAAGAAAAACGTCGAAAGCGGACCCGTAAAAGGTGTTCCCGGGGGAACTACCGCTATAGATGGGGCCTACATTGATGCGGGAACGTCCCACAACAGTTAGGGAACAAATCTGAAAACGGGCGAAATCAAAGGCTATAAGTCACGAAAAAAGGTCCCCGGGGGTTCGAAATGATAAGTGATGAAAATGGTACTATTGATAAATATGGGCTCGGGGAATCCATTGGAGTCTGTTACGTACCATGATTCGGTCCGAAATGTCGTTTATGGGGGTCCGAGGCACATTTCGGACCTACTTGGAAAATGCCGAAACAGGTCGTAAAAGGTGTTCCCAAGGAACTAAAACCATGGATGGGGCTTATGTTGATGTGGGAACGTCGGTTGGGGAATAAATTTTCACGGAGCCCAGGGATGCCCTGAAAACGGGCGAATGCAAAGGCTATAAGTCACGAGCGGGGGTACAAAATGAAAAGTGATAAAAATAGTATCATCGATAAATATGGGCCCGGGGAGTCCGTTGCGTACAATGATTCGCTTTGAAATGTCGTTTATGGGGGGTTGGGCTTGTTTCAGACTTAGAAGGAAAACGCCGAAAACGGGATGTAAAAGGTGTTCCCGGGGGGAACTACTACCATGAGGGGCCTATATTGATATGGGAACGTCCCACATCGGTTGGGGAACAAATCTCCACCGCCTGTGAAACCTCGGAAACTAGTGAAGTCGAAGACTATAAGTTACCAAAAAATGGTCCCGGGGGGGTCTTAAATGAAAAGTGATGAAAATGGTACTATTGATAAATATGCCCCGGAGAGTCTATTGGAGTCCGTTGCGTACCATGATTTGGTTTAAAATGTCATTTATGAGGATTCGGGGCACGTTTCGAACTTTGAAAGAAAACGTCTAAAACGGGTCGTGAAAGGTGTTGTGGGGGGAATCACTGTCGTGGATGGGGCCTTTATTGATGTGGGAACGTCCCACAACGGTTTGGGGACAAATCTCCACGAGGCCCCAGGACGCCTTGGTAAAATCGAAGGCCGCAAGTCATGAATAAACAGTTCCAGAAGGTCCGAAATGAAAAGTAATGAAAATGGTATCATTGATAAATATGGGCCCGAGTAGTCCATTGGAATCAATTGTGTACCATGATTCGGTCTGTAGTGTCGTTTATGGGGTCCTGGCCACGTTTCGAACTTTGATGGAAAACGCCAAAAATGAACCGTAAAAGATGTTCTCGGGGGGAACTAGCGCCATGGATTGAGCTTATATTGATGTGGGAACGTCCCATAGCGATTGCGGAATAAATCTCCTTCACGCTCTGAGACGCCTCGAAAATGACCGAAACCGAAGGCTATAAGTCACGAAAAAACGGTCTTGGGGGTCTGAAATAAAAAGTGATAAAAATGGTACCATAGATAATTATGGGCCCGAGGAGTCTATTGGAGTCCGTTGCGTACCATGATTTGGTTTGAAATGTCGTTTAAGGGGTCCTTGGCACGTTTCGATCTTTGAAGGAAAACGCCGAAAACGGGCCGTTAAAGGTGTTCCATGGGGAACTACCACTGTGGATGGGGCCTTCATTTATGTGGGAACGTCCCACAGCGGTTAGGGGACAAATCTCCACGAGGCCCAAGACGCCCCAAAAACAGGCGAAAAAGAAAGCTATAAGTCACGGAAGAACGGTCCTGGGGGGTCCAAAATGAAAAGTGATAAAATTGTATCATTGATAAATATGGGCTCGGGAAGTTCATTAGAGTCCGTTGTGCACCATGATACGTTCTGAAATGTCGTTTATAGGGGTCTTGGCCTCCTTTGCACGTTTCAAACTTTGAAGGAAAACGCTTAAAACGGACAGTAAAAGGTGTTTTCGGGGAAACTATCCCCATGGATGGGGCCTATATTGATGTGGGAACGTCCCAAAAAGTAAGGGGACAGGTCTTCACAGGGTCACAGGACGCCTCGAAAACGGGCGAAATTGAAGTCTATAAGTCACAAAAAAACGGTTCGGGGGGTCTAAAATGAAAAGTGATGCAAAAAGTTCCATTGACAAATATGGGCCCCGGGAGTCTATTGGAGTCCGTTGCGTACTATGATTCGGTCTAAAATGTCTTTATGGGGGTCCGGTCATGTTTTAGACTTTGATGGAAAACGCCGAATACGGACCGTAAAAGATGTTCTGGGGGAACTACCGCCATGAATGGAGTTTATATTGATGTTGGAACGTCCCACGATGCTTGGGGAATAAATCTCCACGGGGTTTCGGGATGCTCCGAAAAAGGGCGAATGCGAAGGCCGTAAGTCACGAAAAAACAATTATGGGGGGTCCGAAGTGAAAAGTGATAGAAATCGTACTATTGCTAAATATGGGTTTGGGGAGTCTATTAGAGTCCATTGCGTGCCACGATTCGGTTTAAAATATCGTTTATGGAAGTCCTGGGCAGGTTTCGGATATTAAAGGAAAAGGCCGAAAACGGGCCATAATAGGTGTTCCCCGGGGGAACTCGCCGTGGATGGGGCCTTTATTGATGTGGGGAACGTCCCTCAGTGGTTTGGGAACAAATCTCCACGTGGTCGTGGATGCCTCGAAAACGGGCGAAACTGAAGGCTATAAGTCACGAAAAAACGGTCCGGGAGTCCGAAATGAAAATAATGAAAATGGTACCATTGATAAATATGGGCCCAGAGAGTCCATTGGTGTCCGTTTCGTACCATGATTCAGTCTGAAATGTCGTTGGATCAACGGTTATGGGTAATCATTCTTTAGCAAAGACGACGTTAGATCCATGGTTTATATTCGCCGTCAGCCCTCCGCATTTGTATTTTTATTTAATCCTCCATATCAGGGTCTTTTTTACTTTGTTGTTTTTTAGATCAGGCTCTGCTCAATTTTTATCACATATTTGTCCTAGGACTTCTTTCAGCTACAACTATGATTACTTCTCTGAACTAACTTCTCTGAATTACCTTGACTACAATAGCCAACACTTATACTAGCTTGGGGAGAGGTTCGAGCAACCGAGGTTTCAGTATTTGACATTTTTTTGCATGTTTGTGAATTCCTTTTTGAAAGTTGATATCCCAGATCAACTTAGTGTAGATGAGATATGAGAATGAAGAGTCGGTATAGGTTATTCAGACAACCACTGTTTATTGAGCATGAAACAAATCTGAAAACTCTTCTATGAGCAGTTGGCAAGCAAACTAATACTCGTGTAATTTCAGGATCGGTGATGAGCAGTTGGAGGGAGAAGCGGAGGATGGGCCTCCTGAACTCCTCTTCTCACATGGAGGACACAAGGACAAGATAAATGACTTCTCATGGAACAAGAATGAGCCTTGGACCATCTCCAGCGTCGCGGATGACAATACAATCCAGATCTGGAAGATGGCTGAGGGTATATTCCGTGACGATGATGAGTTGCTTGCTGAATGAGCTTTCTTCTTTGGCTTCTGTAACTTTTTAGCTTATTTAGGATGAAACGCATATCTTAATATAACCGGATGTATTACCAATGTTATGCTAAATTACTGAGTGAGAGGAAATGAAGTTGGACAGCATCTGCAAAGTTTTAGGCCTTCGCAACAGTACCGCCTGCCTAATTACTAATTAGACGGAGAAGAATGTCACCTGTTGAATCGCTCCTATCCTAAATATCCCTGAACAATTGTACATTTTCTTATGAAATTTAAGAAACCGGATAGCAAGGGAAAGGATTTGGCATGTATTGGCTGTCACGGTGTATGTTACGATCAATTGCAAAGATGGAACCTCAAATCTCACAGTGACTACACAAACTATGCATCATTGGATTTGTGATTAAAGCTAACCATCTTTCCTCGATGCCCAGTGTCCTGGGTGGGAACTCTGGTATAATAGCTGGAAAAGGTCGAGCTCATGACCAACGCGTCCATGCCTGGGCTCCATTTTTAAAATGCTGAAGCTATGAATCAGAACAAAATATAGGGACGCATTCCAGAAGACGCTAGTTTAAACAGGTTTGCATGTATTCATGGTGGTTAAAGAATAAATCAACAAAGCTAAATAGAGCTTCTTAGAGGACAGTAGGTTTATCAACCTACTCATAATAAGTTTGAGGAGCCACACACGTACTTGAAACTTGCTTCTTTACATTATGATTCTCCGCGAGTACTAAGAAGATAAGCCAATAGATCTAAGAACTATCCCTACATGAACTGATAGCTGTTTTCGGGATTACAAAAAGGAGCTAAATTTAGCTCAGCGAAACTGAAATAGATGATGGTGAAGACGGAAAGAGAATAACAAATGTAATGATTGGAACACAACCAGAGGAAAGCGTTTGCTGCGCAGAGACAGCACACTGCACAATGATGCTCTGCTCCATGTAACATAAGACACTGAAAGCTTAACTTGCTGTTGCTGCATGGGTAGCTGCAATAACAACCAAAAGCAACACATATTTAGCTTGTAGCACAGATAAATTCAGCAGCAAAGAAAGAAATCTTTTCAATTCAAAATTCCCCACCTGTAACCATCCAAAACAAAAATGTAGATGATACCATGATGATCCATTCATAAGAACAACATTACGACAGCGAGGCTTATCATAAGAACTAACAAGCAGAAAAAAGATCCAAGAACCAGTAGAGTAAAGATCATATAGAAGTAAAGAACAATACACCAACTAAAGAGCATGAGTTTACTGGCTATCCAATAAACTTTCCAAGGACCAAACAGAGCAATTAGTTAGTGTTCAGTTTTATCTCGACCCCACCCTTCAAAAGTTTATGTTCAGAAAAAAAGAATTTCAGAGTTAAGCCAATAAAACGAGCAAAGACCAACGAGGAATCCTACAAGGGTAGTGCCAGAACATAACAAACAGTACTCTATAAAATTCAACATGGGAGTGTATCTGTTCCTTTTGCACTTTTCTTCACTATCCAAGCAAATTCTTTTCATGTGTTTCCTTGAGCATTCTTTAAGTATTGACCAGATCACAAACACACGCGCGCGCGCGCACACACACACACACACACACACACACACACACACACACAAACACACACCCTCCCAAGTAAAATCCTAACCACATGATGCATCTGAGCCCCTCAATTCTAACCAAGAAAGTCTAGGCCTTTGATAACTAGACGGCTAGACCAAAGTTCCGAAACTCGGACGTGGTTGTGATCGGGGTAACGGTCGCAGAATCGCGGAATTGAAACTGATGTGAGTACAATGTAACAGATTGCACCTCATCGCTGCGTGAATTTTGATCGGCTGTATTGTTGTATAGGCAGTTTATTGGCTGTATGGGTCATTATAGGCTCTTCGTCGGCCGTCGCAACCATGTATTAGCGGTGTGAAATTTGATTGGCCATATCTGTTGTATCGGCCGTGGCTGTATCGACCATTTATCGGCTCTTTAGCGGCCGTCAGCCCATCACGGCCATGTATCTACGGCCGCAGCCATATACCGGCCATACTGAAAACCCTTTACATACCGGGATTCCACATATCGGCAAGCTCAAAATTTGATACAAATCAGCCGAGTTTTGGAACCATGGGCTAGACCCTTAAGTTGAGCCACAAAAGCATCATTAGACAATTACTACTATCTGACATTTTCAAATGAAATACATGATCATTTTGATACAACAAAGAAAAACCAAAAGACTCAATCCACCCTGACAATTTGACAAGTCTGACAAAACAAGTTTGCTGCCTCAAGATAACAAGTTCAGAAAAACAATGGTAACTTGAACGGCCAAAACTCATTGATTTTTATTGACTCTATGGGGAGAGAAAGTTCACACACACACACACACACACACACACACACACAAACAAGCAGATTGTCATTTTGGATATTGGAAACCAAGTGCATGACACCATAAAGAACTTGTCCACAAAATCAGAGTAGATGCTTCTACTGTCCTACATGAGTCAACAGCTTCAGTGCTAGCCAGTAATTCCATATAGACTACTTCAATCCGATAACTTTCATAAGGAATGACATCAATGTTTCACACACATATTGCCAGACATTCAGCACAAAAGTATATCAATCCAATCACTTTATCATGCATCATAAGCCAACAGAGATACAACTTAAGAGAAAAAAGATATGAATGTAGCACCTTTTCTCTTATTACTACCGGATGAACCCATGGTTGTTGTCCCATTCGTGGTGCCACAGCCATAAAGCTCTTTAGGTGCAGATCCCAGAGTCGACATGCAGTTGAGAGTCTCTAATTCACAATTAGTCAAACTTTGACCATTGAAGGCAGCTTCCCCGGCTTTTCCATCAACACCAGGATGAAGGCAATAGATCTGTTCACCACACTGCACATTGCATGGATTTACCACATAAGAACCAGGAAAGCTTGTAGTGGAGACATTCTGATACATGTCTCCACTCTTGATTGGTCTTTGGTATGGAAAAGAGCCAATCTCACCTTCAATCCTGCCCCTAATGTCCACAAGCAAACACTTAAGTCTAGCAATTTCAGCCTCCAACGCTGCTTGACCCTGTAACCTCTTTAACAACTGCTGATTTATGGTCCTCAACTTCACAACCTCATCCTCCAATGAGGCAGCATGTGCCTTCTTCTTCTGACGGTACTTACGAACTGCCTCTCGGTTACCCCCTCTATCGCTCCCCCGTTTCCGAGATTTCTTTTCCTCGGATTCAGCAGAGTCATCGTTATTACCACTCTTCTCTTCACTTGTAGGAGCGAGAAGCTTAGTATGCACATGAAAACAGGTGTGCGTATGACTGTAATCCGGGCCTGGGGGATTACATGTGTGTGTATGAGTACAAGCATGACTATCCTTGAGCAGCTCATCAAAGAAACTATCCATGGATCCGCTACACGGAATATCACCAATGTTGGCACTAGAAAGCAGCTCATGGTTAGAAAACTCAAGCTCTCCATCATCCATTAAAGGCACTTGGTTGCTGTTGCTACTGTTGTTGTTGTCCTCCATTGAAGCAAAACTAACCTCAACACCCTAATCTCCAAAATTGAACTCGAACCAGAGGATAATTTTCCTTCCAAACCCCGAAAACCGAGACAATTCTCAGAAACTTCTCCTCAGCATTAGTTAATTCAACTCAAAACCCAAGAAATCAAACATTCAATTATCAACAAACTATACTCAAAAAATCACAAATTTAACCACGACACAGATAAATTAACAAGCTTTTACATTGAATTACCACAAAACAAACACAAATCACACAAATCAATTCTCAACTGGGGAAAAAACAGCTGACCCTAAAAACCAAAATTGTATTAAACCACCATACATATTCGAATTTCAAGCGAAACCCAGACACAAAAAAGCATCACAAAGCAAACCCCAATCATAAAAAGTACAATAATTGCTTACCCAAAAATCAACCCAATTGTTGAATGTGCTTCGATTTGTTCGCCAAGAGGAGAGAGAGAAAGGGAATTGAAATTGGAATGCAAATCTGAGCAGTGAAGTAAGAGAGAAAGAAAGGTAAAGGTAAAGGTAATGGAAAGAAAGAAGAGAGAGGGAAACCCTAAAAGTAGAGAGAGAAAGTAAAGGTCTTTACAAAAATGGCGACATTTGAGTGGACAGAAGACATAGCCAAAGGAGTTTCTGTTTGATTATGGAAACAAGATTTCTGTGTTTCAGAACAAAAGGTGCGTTTTCGCCATCTATACTTAATTGAGGGGCCTTTTTGCAATTTTATCAAAGTGTATAAAAAACTAATGATTGGTGGTAGATGATAAGAGGAGTATTGTAGGGCTCTACATTTATTTTCTATGTGATTTGATCCTGTTCGTTGATCTAGATGACCATCACACCTTTTGCTTGTTTGCCCTACGACCTTCTTCTAATCGTGTCATCCTTTTTGGTTCACGTTTCTTTCTCCTTGAGACGTTTCGGATCAATTTTTAAACTTCTCAATCATTATTGGGAGTCATGAATTGATTTCCCCCCTCGTTAAATCACTTGTCGCGAGTTGTACTTGATCCCGAGCACGTTTCAAACTTTGAAGGAGAGTGTTGAAAACGGACATTTAAAGTTGTTCTCGATAGGGACTACTGTCGTGGATAGGTCTTTATATTGATGTGAGAACGTTGAGAGACAAATCTTCACCGGACCTCAAGACGCCCTGGAAACAAGCGAAACTGAAGGCACACGGGAAAAAGGGTCCCGATCCCGATGGGTTCAAAATGAAAAGTGATGAAAATGGCACCATTGATAAATATGGGCTTGAGGAGTCCATTGGAGTGCGTTGGGTACCATGATTCGCCCTGCAATGTCGTTTCCCGGACACGTTTCGAACTTTGAAGGAAAACGTCGAAAACGGGTCGTAAAAGGTGTTCTCGTGAGGAACGACCACTATGGATGAAGCCTATATTGATGTGGGAACGTCCCACAACGGTTAAGGGACAAATCTCCATGGGACCCTGGGACGCCTAGAAAATGGGCAAAACTGAAGGCTATAAGTCACGAAAAAACAGTCCCTGGGGGTCCGAAATGAAAAGTAATGAAAATGGTATCATTGATATATGGGCCCGAGGAGTCCATCGGAGTCCGTTGCGTACCATGGCTCGGTCTAAAATGAAGTTTATGGGGCTCCCGAACACGTTTCGAACTTTGAAGGAAAACGCCGAAAACGGGTCGTAAAAGGTGTTCTCGTGGGGAACTACCGCCATGGATGGAGTCTATATTGATGCGGGTACGTCCCACAGCGGTTGGGGAATAAATCTCCACAAGGCCCGAGACGCCCCGAAAACGGGCGAAACCGAAGGCTATAAGTCACGAAAAAACGATCCCCGAGGGTTCGAAATAAAAAGTGATCAAAATGACACCATTAATAAATATGAGCACAGGGTGTCCAACAGATTTCGTTGCGTACCATGATTTGGTCAAAAATGTCGATTATGGGGTCTCGGGCACATTTCGAACTTTGAAGGAAACGTCAAAAACGAGTCGTAAAAGGTATTCCCAGGGGAACTACCGCCATGAATGGGTTCCATATATGTGCGAACGTCCCATAGCGGTTGGGGATTAAATCTCCACGGGGCGCCGGGACACCCCGAAATCGGGCGAAACCAAAACCTATAAGTCATGAAAAAAAAAGGGTCTCGAGGGCTCCGAAATGAAAAATGATGAACATGATACCATTGATCAATATGGGCCCGGGGCGTCCATTGGACTCGTTGCGTACCATAATTGGTCTGAAATGTCGTTTATAGGGGTCCCCGCCACATTTCGGTCGTAAAAGGTATCCCGAGAGGAACTACCGTCATGATTGGGGTCTATATTGATGTGGGAAAGTCCCGTAGCGGTTAGGGGAGAAATCTCCACGGGCCAGGGCCCCCCAAAAACGGGTGAAACGGAAGACTATAAGTCACGAAAAAATGGTCCCGGGGGGTCCGAAATTTAAAGTGATGAAAATGATACCATTGATAAATATGGGCCTGGCGAGTCCAATGGAGTCAGTTGTATACCATGATTCGGTCTGAAATGTCGTTTATGGGGGTCGCGGGCACGTTTGGGACTTTGAAGGAAAACGTCGAAAACGGGATGTAAAAGGCACTCCCGGGGTGAACTACTGCAATGGATTGGGTCTATATTGATGTGGAAATGTCCCACAGTGGTTGGGGAATAAATCTCCACGGGCCCCAAGACGGCACGAAAATGGGCGAAACCGAAGGCGTCACAAAAAACGATTCCGGGGGGTCGAAAATGAAAAGTGATGAAAATGGTACCATTGATAAATATGGGCCCGGGGAATTCATTGGAGTTTGTTGCGTATCCTAATTTGGTCTAAAATGTCGTTTATGGGAGTTCCGGGCACGTTTCGGACTTTGAAGGAAAACCCCGAAAATGGGCCGTGAAAGACATTCTTATGAGGAACAACCGTCATGGATGGGGCCTATATTTGTGGGAACGTCCCACAACAATTGCGTAATAAATCTCCATGGGGGCCCCAGGACGCCCCGAAAAAGGGCGAAACCGAAGGCTATAAGTCTAGAAAAAAGGGCCTCGGGGGGTCTGAAATGAAAAGAGATGAAAATGGTACCATTGATAAATATGGGCCCGGTGAGTCCATTGGAGTCCATTGCGTACCATGATTCGGTCTAAAATGTCGTTTATAGGGGTCCAGGGAACGTTTCGAACTTTTAAGGAAATTGCCGAAAACAGGTCGTAGAAGATGTTTTCGTGGGGAACTACCGCCATGGATGGGGCCTATATTGATGTGGAAATGTTTCACAGCGGTTAGGAGACAAATTTCCACGGGACCCCGGGGATGCCTCAAAAACGGGCGAAATCGAAGACTATAAGTCACGAAAAAACGTATGAAACGAAAAGTGATGAAAACGACACCATCGATAAATATGGGCCTGGAAAGGCCATTGGAGTCCGTTGCGTACCATAATTCGGTCAGCAATGTCGATTATGAGGTCCCGGGCACGTTTCGGACTTTGAAGGAAAATGCCGAAAACGGGCCATAAAAGGTGTTCTCGTGGGGAACTACCGCCATGGATGAGGTCTATATTCATGTGGGAACGTCGCATAGCGGTTAGGGGAAAAATCTCCACGGGGCCCCGGGACGCCCCGAAAACGGGCGAAACCGAAGGCTATAAGTCGCGGAAAGACGGTCCCAGGGGGTCCGAAATGAAAAGCACCTTTTAAGACCCATTTTCGGCGTTTTCCTTTAACAAACTCTAATGGATTCTCGGAACCCATATTTATCGATGGTGTTTTTCGTTTAATCATGTCATCCATTTTAATAGACTCAAAACATGTTATCGTTGAATTGTGATAACTAATTTAATGTGTCTCAATTCTCAAATTATCTACACTTTGTAACCGTGAAGCAGTTATAGTAGATGAAGGGAAAAATCAAATAGGAACAGCCTCTCTATAATCACAGGGAGTAAGGTTGCATGCATACGATTTTAGCCGGATTTTTAGAAGCGTTGGGAAGTGTAGGATGATATGGATACTCACGTTTCCAGACGGAATTCGCACAAGTAGAGTGATAGGGTAAATTTTCCTAAAATCTTTGCATACTATTTACAAGCGAATCAAAAGGATTGCAGCAAACCATGCATAGGCATTAATCTTTTTTTTTTTGATCCATATGAGCCACAAAGGGCAGTACAATAAATTACATGGGGGGAGGAGAGATTCGAACCTGTGACATAACGTACACAAGACCTCAGTCTCAACCACTAGGCCAAGACCTCATTGGTGCATAGGCATTAATCTTTAATACTACAATTTAGAGCTTTCTACGTTCCATACTTAAATATTCAATACAAGCACATAGAGTTGGACACCTCATGTAATCGTAGTTCTCTCTTAATAAGTTGGAAATAAATCTTTTATTTTCATACTTTCATGCCAACCAATCATGTCACTGAAAAAAGATTTTAAGATCGAGATGATGGCACCCATGAATTTTAAAGTCACGTACAAGGTACATAATAAAGAATGTAGTGTAGAGTGCGACAGTTATAAAGATTATGAGAATATTACAAAAATTGGCTTTCTAAGTTAATCATTATAGATATTAAGAGCCCAGGAAGTATACAGGACAAAGCAAATCTCTCAGGCTTATCGTAAAGATCAATATTCAAAAGCAATGAATAAGTAATGGAGGGGTATATATAGCTCAATGCAATTTTTGTATCATTATGGTAGGTTTTTAGCAACCCTTTCCAGAAGGTGGGTTATTAATTCTACAATGACGCTAGGGTTTGTTTTAGCTTATGATTATAAATAAAATTGCCCGATAAATTATTAAAAAAAAGAAGTAATTAATAAAAGTTTAGATACTAATATCATTCGGAAGTCTATGATACCCCTTTTTCTTTTTCTTGTTTTTGATAAGCATCTGTGACGCTGAACTAATCCACATTGCGTCAATGCATAATTATTCAAGGCACTTTCAACTTCTATCATTACTAGTTGTAAGGCTATTATTATTCAATTACTCCTACTTTGAAAGAGAAACTCTCTAGTTTAGTATAGCATGTTTGACTTTTTTTTGATGAATAGAGTACGTTTTGTTATTACTCAGTTCTATCATTACTCTAATCAAATGTTAGGCTATTATTGAAATAGTTTTCTTCATGATTTTATATTGTTTATAAAAATTTGCGATTAGTACAGTACTAGATGTGTGTGTATGAAGGAGAGTACAAGGAAGTAAATGACCATGAAAACATGCAGGAGCCGTACAATGAAAGATGCCCTTGATTATACATTGACAGATTACTATTAGCAGGCATACAACAAGCCATTAAAAATTAATCAGATTCTCTTGACGTGTCTTTTCTGGTACTCCGTAATTCTCAATTATTGGCTAATTAGTCTAGATAGAGACATTTTCTTTTCTTTCACAAATGAGGCCAACCACTTAATTATCAACCACTGCATTGCCAAAACTCAAACTGTGGTCCCTCTAAAATAAAGGGAAAAAAAAAACGAGGGTGCAAGGTCAATAACACGTCTTAATTTGGACTTGCTTGATTAATTCTAGGAGTCATAAATAATAGTACAATATTATATATATTTGCGAGGAAGAATCAAACATGCGAGCTAATGTATATAAATGTCAATTTCGACTCTCAAACACTAGGCGACACATGTTTAGCTAATTAAAGAATGGTACCCTTACACATAAATTACACAAATTAAAAGAATGAGAGTAGTATCAAAGTTTTTACTCCTGTAATTATATGTGTAGATGGAATCATAACAACTTCCAAATCCAACTGCAGAATGTAAGTAAAATAAAACTCCCATGAGGGCACCACGGGCACCGCACGAGTCACATCCTACTATATATTATACATGAACAATATTTGTTACAACTACGCATTATGATAGAGATTCCCTGAAAAATCATAATAATACCGATTCTAATATGCTACATAACATATTATTAGCATGACTAAAAAAGTACATGTAGTAGGAGCACATAACTAGTCAAAAGTGCATGATACTTGCAATTCATACATCTACCAAGTCCTTGCGTCGCTTTCGACTGCGTTATCCAAATTCCAAATTATTATCATAAGCAATCCACCTTTTATTATGTCTTTGAATTTGAAATTATTTAGAAAATTTAATCATTTGATGTGAGCGGCGACAGATACATGAAATCTTACATTGGATGCACGTAATTATAATTTACTATCAATGACAAAGAACCTCCGTTTACTTATATAGTAATTAGTATATGTTTATATGTTTTTTAAAAGGAAGAATCTTGGAAATGGTTGAATGAAATCAAGGGTTATCTTTGCATTTCAACTAAATTAGTAGGTGTTGATGTTGATAGTCATAATTAGGCCTGGCAATATCACCCGAACCCATGGATAT
>ONZA01015727.1:19011-35614 GCA_900322205.1 Kewa caespitosa | reverse complement strand
ATTTTTTTTTTTTGATAATTATGTTTTCATTTGAAAAAGCCCAACTAAGTTAAAGAATTTAAGAATGATCTAACTTACCTTCTAGTAAGGGTATATACTATACACTCAAATTCTAAATCATAGTTGCCAATACATCAACTAGCAGGAAGAATACAACATACTATCACTAACCTTATAACCGCTACAAACTCCAGTATTCTAAAAGCATACCCTAGAATAGTAACCTAGATCACGCTGCCACCTTCGACCTCGAAGCCCCTTGACCACCCGACCACCGGCCCACTCGACCACTGGCCCTCAACATATGAACTTCACCGTCCTCTGATTTGCCATCGACGATCTAGACCATATATCTTCATCAATTGCCTTCTCCTTGCTTACAACTTCTTCTCCCTAATTCGTTCTTCAATTTCAAAATTTTCACTTCTTCCTTTAAATTAGTGATTCAATTTGCTGAATGGATTGACTGTACTAACTATGGAGCAAGTAATTCATCTCGATTTCTCGTTTTCGATCTGAAATCCCTAATTTGTAATTATTCAAGACTCAAAGTTTTGGATTGAAAAATCCTAGTTTCTCATTCAGGGTTTCTTCGATCTGAACGATTTGGGTGTTACATCCTTGGCGGCTACCCAGATCTGTTCTTCGGTTCACCCTTGAGTTGGTTGTGCTGGGTCGAGACTGAAGATGGCGTCACTCATCCTTGGAGACGGAGTTCAAGACTAGAGCTGGGTTTCATACCTGGTTTATTTTGAAGATTCCACTTCTCAGTTTAGGAGAAGAAAGTTCTCCCTCTTGGCTTTTTCATTTGCATGTCATTTCGGATTTTTTAGCTTGTCTTACTTTTCATTCCGACTTAGTGTTGTGCCCCTTTGTGTGTGTGCATGGTTTATATATACTCCTCCCTTCCTTGCATGCCCCCATCCACCATACTTACGTACTATTACATCTGCTTTTCTCTCTTAATTCCCTTGCTTCCTCTTCTTCCCTGAGAAACATATTGTTGTATTTATACGCCTACTACTTCACCCTCACTTCCCCCGACTCCTTCCTCTCTAATATGAACTCTAACTTCGCTCCGGATACTCCCACTAGGAATAACGACAATGCTCCTTTTTAACCACCCAATTGTCCTTCCACTAACCTATGTCCTTCCCAACTCCCCGATGGTGTCAAAAATGATCCCGGGGAGAATAGACATGTTTTCCAGAATTGTCAATGCGGCAACCCTCTGAAGGCGTCATACAGTGACGTCTCACGTGGCCCGGCTACTAAAGATTCGCATCTTTAATCCCCTGGAATACATCAACCTCACTGTCGTTATTGGAAGTAAGGTTCCAACTGGCGACCCCAATGGTTTAGGTGGGGACCTGGAACACAATGCTACTACTCCACCCCCTACTACGCTCATTCACCAGCCTGCCGATGCTCATCACCCCTGTGTTACGGCTATATTGGTCGAGCTTAAAGCCGTGTGCCTCATAGCTAAAGTGTGGGGCAACCCAATTAATTTTAAAAGTAGTGTAGGCCGCCTTAAATATGATTGGAAACATTTGAAAGGTGAGGTTACATTTAAACCACTAGGCAATGACTGGATACTCATTAAATTTTCTAATGTTGATGATAAGCAATTTGTTTGGGATAACCGGCCCTAGTTCATTAGGGGCCTTAACTTTGTTCTTCAATCTTGGTCGCCCAATTTTAATCCGTACATGTCTCACATAACTCACGTCAATCAATGAGTGAGAGTCTATTGTCTCCCTCTCCAAAACTGGGACTTAGATTCTTTAAAGACCTTACTTTGTCATGTAGGATTAGTCATAAGACTAGATGACAACTCCAAGTCCTTTCTGAAAACGAAGTAAGCTAGGCTTTGTATAAATATTGATGTGTCCAAGACTCTACCTGGGTCGTATAAAATTGATAACCACGAATATGGGTTAGCTTGTGAAGGTCTCCTTACCCCATGCGCCCTATGTGGGAACTTGACCCATAAGATTGACTCGTGCCCTTCTAGGAAAATTAACAAACCCGCTCAAATTATTATTGAAAAATTCCATAAAGATTGCGAGGAACCTTCGAGTGAACAAAATGACGAAGCTTTAGATTGTGAGAAATGGATAAGTGTTCGCCCTCAAATCGTAACTAGGGCCCAGTTTTTGAAGAAATCAGACTCCAATTGGCAGAACAGACCAACGCCATCCACGGCCAATCACAATTAGCAGAACATTCAAATTGATTCCACCCCTACTGCCCATGATAATAAGGGGACTTCGTCCTAAATCGTACAACCCAACCCAGCCCCTCCTATTGCCCGTACTGAGGTAAGCATGCCTTCATCGAAACAAGTAGCTCTTAATGATAATGAAGTAACCCTCCCCACTTCTAATGCCTTTCAAGCGTTAATTAATATAGAAGATACGAGCTTAGAAAGTAGTGACACCCTTGAATTAGTTCAAGCAAATCACTCTTCGACCCTGGCTTTAGATCTTGATCCCGATGACGACCTTAATGACGACAACTTACATTGCTACGAAGGTTGTAACGAAGATGAAAATATGGAGGATGATAATCTCTTCGCCCTTCTAAATGAGGAACCAACTTCGCCGTCTAATGATTCTTCTAAGAAAAGAAAGTTAAATGATTCTAATGACACTACAAGCTCCTATACTTAATATGATATGTCGTTACTTCTCCTACTACTTATTCTGTCATGCCTATTCCTTGATTTATTACCCATATGTCTACAGGTTCAATTCTTGCTTTTGCCCTAATAGCCATAATCTACTTATCGACTATCCGACGCTAGGAGTCTGTTGGTCGGGATTGCATCGTGATCGCCTACTGGTTATGACCCATGTTTCTCTATGCTCTGCGTACTCTCCATTAGGTCTACGTGTCTTGCTTGTGTGGTGCACCCATGTTGTGATTAGTAACGTTTTCCTCGGCTATGGTTGTATAATCTGTGCTTTAGATGTCCCTCGTCTTTTTCAAGCTCTCTCTTAGGTTCATATATGGAGACTTGATTTGTCTCATGTGCCTACTTTTTTTCAATGCCTCATTGTTGTATGTTCGATATGTAATGTAATGGTAGCTCTTATCAATGAAATATATATGGTACTTTATGCTTGTCTTGTTCATGAGGTAATCACGTTATGCCTTAATGCATACTCACGAAACTGCAATCTTAATTGACCGAGATTTTGGGATTTACTTTCCAAATACTCTAAGACCGAAGCCCTCGTGCTTCTTGTATGCTCCTTTGACCAAAGTTACAGGTTACGAGTTTGGGATTGTCCTACCACTCAGCTTGTGAGAATGAATGATAGACGTATGACTTCCGCAATTGTCATACACCTTATTCGAACTCCCCACACCCTTATCCTCAAGGGTGTTTCAAAGCGCTTTCTTTTTGTAGAACTCCCATGTAATTTATTTCTCAATGCATTAATCATGACACTACTCGGTGGTGCCTGGCTACTACCCATTCGAACTCCCCTCACTCTAATATTTGGATTATGCCGTCCCATTCTGCTATAGTTGAAATTGCCGCATGGACGGCTGTGAATAATAATTTTAGTATCCTTTATAAGCCTGTATCCAAGTCTTTAAGTGTATTATGGCACAAGATTGTGATCTCAACTCTATTTAGATCACATGTGCTCACTAAGTACTCGACAACCCTATCCTTTATGCGAGAATTAAGTTTTAACTCCCGTCCTTATTCCGGCCACAGATTTTTTTGTTATTAAGTATAAATAAACGACTTTGTAAAGTTCATTGGCTTCTTACGTGCTAATCAATGGCAAGTATCCTGCATTTTCCTACACCATAAAATTGATTAAATGAGAATTATTAGTTGGAACGTCTATGGGGCAAAATAGCCTACTGCAAAAGGAGAACTTTAATTTCTTAAACAGAAATTTAATCCCAACATTCTCCTCGTACTGGAAATAAAAACTTCCGATTAATTCCCAATGCATAGCTTCCTCATTAGAATTTCACCGTTTACGCATTATTAATCCAACGGGACAGTGAGGTGGTATTTGGGCTCTGTGGAAAACAACATTCATAGATGTTATCAGTACAACATGACGATAGAAAAATATCATTGCACGTTTTAGACAAACAAAATCAAAAATAAAGCATTATCACGGGTATTTATGGACCAGCCCAATTTATCGAAAAATAAAATTTTTGGGAAAACCTCACGACAATGGCCAACTCCTGGAATATCCCTTAGTTCATTATTGGGGATTTTAATGAACTCCTTGCATTAGGAGACAAACAAGGTGGTAAGTTACAACATACTAACAGAACCAGAATTCTCCAAAACTTTTGCCAAAGTACAAATGCAATGGATGTTCCTTATACAGGTAATCCATTCACGTGGCAGAGATCCATAAACAGCTCCTACATTTTTGAAAGACTAGATAGAGTGCTTTGCGATAATGACTAGATGACGATATACCCAGATTCGATCATAACAGTAGGGAATTACTCTTGTTCCGACCACGCCCCATTACTCACTCACACCCGAACTAGTACGAATTTCATTAAAAGACATTCTAAATTTCAACCAGGATTGACTTATGATAATGAATCATTCAACATTGTCCAGAAAGCCTGGGCAGCCCATCCTCAAGGTTACGCCATGTTCTCCCTAACTAGGAAATTAAAGCACTTGAAATATGATCTTAAAACATGGCATAAATCCCAGTATGGGAATATTAACACTCGATTGTCAAAAAAATCTGGAAAAATTACAATTGGTTCAGAACATTCTACTATCGAGTCCGAATGACCCTCGTCTTGCCCAATGGCAAGATTAACTTATAAAATAGAGAGAAAAACTCATGCTTTTCAACTAGAAATACTAGGGCAAATACTATAGGAAATAATGGCTAACCCATGGTGACTGTAATTCTAGATTTTTCCACATATGTAACAAAGTCAGAAAGCATAGAAGAATGTTGTATCGTATTAAAGATCCAGCGGGTGTTTGTGTTGATGAGCCCTCAAAAATAATGAATCAGTTCACCCAATGCTTTAGGCAACGATTTCAAAACGACCCTAACAAAACGTCAGAGTTCCCAGTTTCAGAAATCCCTCCGATGATCTCCCATGAACAAAACTTATTATTATTACAACGCCGTATTCCAAATGGAACCATATAAAGCACCTGGACGAGATGGGTATGGACCAAGCTTCTTTCAGAAATATTGGCATATTATTCAAAATGATGTTACTCAGGCCATACATGAATTCTTCGTTAAGGAGAAGTTGCTAAAAGAAATTAACCACACCATCATCACTTTGATCCCCAAAGTCCAAGAACCGGACAACCCGAATCATTTTAGGCCTATTAACCTGTGCAATACGATCTATAAGGTTATCTCTAAAATCTTAGTCAATAGACTACGACCGATCCTTGAATCTATCATTGGTCCCTTACAAAATGCCTTTGTTCCACGAAGAAATATCCAGGATAATTTACTGCTAATGCAAGAAATTAATCATATGTTCCACAAATCAAATAACAAAGTAGGATGGATGGCACTGAAACTTGACATGGAAAAAGCTTATGACAGAATAGAATGGGATTTCCTATTTAAAACATTAGAGAAATTTGGTTTTTCACAACAATGGATACATTGGATTACCGAATGTGTTACCACTGTGTCTTACTCCATCAATATCAATGGTCAATTACATGACTTCTTCACACCTTCAAGAGGGTTAAGACAAGGAGATCCGCTATCCCCTTACTTATTGATCATCTGTATGGAAGTACTGGCAAAACGTCTTACCCTAGCCTCCTTAGACAAGAAGAGCGGTGTGTGCTTAAAAATCGCTCCAAGAGCACCAATTATCCCAAGCCTGTTCTTTGCTGACGATAACATTCTATATGTAAAGCAAATCGGAAATCGACATTATTTGTCAAATCTATTCTTGACAATTTCTGTACTCAATTGGGTCAACTGATTAATTTTCATAAATCATCACTTACGTTCTCGAAGAAAGTAACGAATCACTCCAAACAAGCAGTTGCGACTATATTTAATGTTCTACAGACTACATCCTTGGAAAAATATTTAGGAATACACTTTAATAGCAGAAAAGTTGACAAAATAACTTTCGATAATATCCTAAAAGTAATGTCCAATAAGTCCTAATCCTGGGAGTCTAAGACCCTGTCCAAAGCAGGAAAAACGGTCCTTATACAAAGTAATCTAAAAGCCTTGCCTTCTTATGTTATGCAATCAAACCGAATCCCTCATAAAGCTTTAAAAGATCGGGACAGATTAAACAGACAGTTTTTTTGGAAATCAAATGCAAATTCACTAGGAATTCCTCTCCTGGCCTAGAATACAGTTAGTAGACCTAAAAGTCAGGGAGGCCTTGGGCTCCGAAAAACCAAAACCACAAACCAAGCCTTTTTAAGTAAATTAGGATGGAAGATTCTAACACAACCACATAATTTGTGGGTAAAGTCTGTTACCGCAAAATATCTGAACAAAAAGTCTTTCTTCAAAGTAAAAAAGAAAGGTACTAACTAGCCTATATGGAATCAGATTCTTTCTAATAGAACCATCATCAGGAAAGGCATAAGATGGATAGTGGAAAATGAAAAATAAATAAATTATTTTTGACTGGATAACTGGTGTCTGCCAGTCAGTATTATAGATAATCTGAAATCGGATAGAGCTGCCATTGATTATATAGATTTTAAAGTCAGTGAATTCATCACTGACAATTTTGAATGGAATTTCCCTAAACTACTTCAATTTGTCCCGTTGAATCTAGCAAAAATTATAAAGGGTATCCTTATTCCCCAGTGCTCAATCCCAAACACCAATGTATGGGGATACTCGGCAAATGAACTATCCAATACCAAATCGGCCACCCGACTAGCATATGACATCAAGCACGGAACTAAACCGAATTGGGAATATTCTTGGATTTGGAAACTTATTATAGCGCCCAAACTCATATATTCCTTTGGCCCATCTTCCACAAGGCTATCCCTACATGTAGCTTCCTCAAACACCGAGAAATGGTTATAGGGATAAATGCCCGCTCTGTAACAACCACTCAGAAAATCTAGACCATCTTTTCTTGCAATGCAATTGGTCTAAACAACTCTGGAATAACGTAGAAGCTACATAATGGACTACTGTCTAGCAAACATCACCCCCGACTGATATCCGCAAATGGCTCTCAAATTTGCAGAAATACCCAACAGTTAAATTGGAGAAAGTCGCCTATCTTCCGTGATTATATGGAAAACAAGAAACGAGAAAGTTATTCGTCGCATAATGTCAACTCAAATTGTAGCTATCCTTCGTGCGTCAGCCCTATTTCGGGAATGGAAGGCCCGAATGGATCTAAATGCACCTTTCTTGAGGAACCTTACCAAAAATTCTGGTTACAAGAATTCAGCTACAGTTGATGTCAGTTGCTCCCCCACCCACCCCATCGCGTCTTCAAACTCAATTTCGGTGGTGCCTGCAAGGACCAAGATTCAGCCGCTGGCTTTATAGTCCGTGACATTAGGAGTGATATTATCCATGCTAAAGCAATAAACCTAGGCACCACCTCAGTACTGGTGACTGAAGCCACTGCGCTTAGAAATGGCATTCGTAACGCCATCAAGCACCACTCTCAGCGTCTCCTTATTGAAGGAGATAGTCAGTAGTTAATGCACTGAAGTTGTGCTCTTTGATCCAGTGGAAAATCCAGTCAATCATCCAGGATTATGACCTTCTCCTACGGCAAATCCCTTCCCTCTCCATCAACCATGTTTACCGTGATGGAAACAGGGCAGCAGATTATCTGTCCAAGATAAAGAGCGCTATCTTCTAGGGACATGAAACGGTAAGAATCAACAACAGAGAGGCCAAACTTGGACAGATAATCTGCTGCCCTGTTTCCATCACGGTAAACATGGTTGATGATAAGAGGGTGGCTACTCTTCGGCAAAGAGTGTCCTACCTGTTGAAACAAATTTTTACCTTTTCCCTAAAAAAAAAAAGAAAAAAAAGAAAAGAAAATCTAACCCTTGTTTAGCAAGCCCGTCAGCAGTTGCATTTGATTCACAACCCCTAAAGACTACCTTAAAATCTGGGTTGTTTACCAAGGATTCATGAATAAAGTTGACATCAAATTTGACTCTCCATGGGCCAACTGCTTTACCATTGCATCATTTGACTACGTTGGAGAAGTCTGAATCTAATGTGATTCGGTTCCCTATTAACCAGTCTAATCTACAACATACTTCTGCACAATTTATCTCCATCTCCCCTACAAGTCACGAATACAAGCCTTTGAAAATCCCTTCGTAACCTCTAAGGACCCCACCTGTTGTTGCCTTCTCATCTTTCACTGACACATCCACATTCCATTTCAATTCACACTTCACTAGTTCTTTCAAAATTTTCAAGATCGACACTGCTTCTTTAAACGCTTCATTCTTCTCCATTTCAGGATCATTGGGTTCTTACTGAGAGTTTCATCATCCCAACCTTTGATCCACCATCCAATTCTCAAGAGAACCATGTTACAACTCTCACACACTAATTTTATCTTCTCCTCAAAAGTTACTGCATTAATTTCCTTCCAAAAACTCCAATGATTATGAAGAACTCTGAAATCAACAATTTTCTAAAGAAATCCCATAAAACTAAGTCTATCTATTGGTCAAAATCCTCTTTCAAATTATCTTAGAAAAATAAGTGATCGCAAGATTCGATTTCATTACACATTACACATTAAGACTCACTTGGGGTAGAATGTTTAGCTTGCAAGCCTACTCTTCGTATGTACCCTATCCCAAAACGCTAACGAAGTGAAAATTTCAATTCAAGGAGGTACTAGTCCTTACAAAAAACCAATCACTAGATCTAGCCCCATCACGTTTGAAACTATTTGCATCTCCCTAAAAAATAATTTGAAAGAGAATGATCCATTGCTTTTGTTTGGTTCATTTCCTCTGGTTCAATATCTTGGCCCTCCAGGAACGATTCGTCCTACACTCCCGTCTAGAGGCCATAATTCGGATCCCCTTGGCGCAACACCACTCAGCCTGGATCCTCACATTTCAACATCGCTCTCAGCTTCGGAGAGGGGCCCCATGTCACCATGGGACTCTATTGTGGGCTACAACCATCTGCAGTTAGTTGGGCCTGCCAACTGTCCCGTTAACTAAGGAAGACCGTAAGCGATATGAGCGTCACCCACGAAGCATGTAGCGCGAGGTATATGGGGTCCGCATGGTGACATGATTCACCACTAATGACAAGGTCGCGAGGTGACACCATTCGAGGTGCTCGCCTCGCCAGATAATTTAGGCATAACATTTGCCTCCTAGGTGGGTCATGACGTCATGTGGTCATGGGCGACCTGGAGTCTCCAGGCTCAAATCCTAATGCATGGTAGGGTGACGTGGCACTATAATCATTGTGACACCTGTTGTAATAATTGTAGGGGAGGTGAATAGTTACTCATTGTCCTATAAATGACTCATGTTCACGTCATTTTCACCCATTTATGAACATTTTCTAGAGAGAGAGAGAGAGAGAGAGAGAGCATTTCTTGGGAGAGAAGCTTTGCGAAAATTATGTCGTCTATTCGCGAGTCCGCCAGTCCGCGTCTCTTCAGCTCGCATCTTTTCCCCCAGTTCTCGTCTTCTGTTGTTGTATCAATAGGTATTCTTTCTTTATTTTTTTGTTGTGCATAATATTTCCACATAGCTTCAATTTTTCATGCCCCTCTTCAAAGCGTAGTGGGCCTGCTGATAATATACTTGAGCTGAGCCCTGGCACGACTTCTCTTTTGGCGTTGTTGCGTAGGGGTTCCACCTCGCGAGATAGGGTCCGCGAGCATCACCATAAAAGTAAGGATGACTTTAAGACCAACTTAGTTGACTTAGAAAATAAGGCCGAATTAGACTACTATAGACTGCATACCATTGCAAGCCATAGACCCCTAGGGTCGGATATTGCATGACTTGACGTCCAAGTCAAATAAGACACACCTCTCTAATTCAAACGGGGTGACTTGAACACCTCATGAGACTAGGGATGAAGCATTTTTTAAAGCTTCGGATCCTTCAGAGATGGTTCCTCCATCTCGCACTGGCAACAAGGCCACTCTGCCATTCTCAGCGGCTTCAGCTCCAGCGCATCGGATGATGAGGACGAAGATGGTTTCTCATTTTAAATGAACCCGACGACTGATGAGTCATGAAGAGACTTCATTGCGTGCCAAGATTGGTGACACTAGGACTCAGGCACCTCATAGCACCCTCGATTCGATACTCATATCATCGTCTCTTGGTGAGTATTTTTTTGGCTTTTTTATTTTGCTTTTCAAATTCGGTCCCAGCAATGGCATCTCCTGTGGACGAAGTTAGATCTTCGGAGCTGGAATCTGCCACGGTGTTCGGCTCAGTTCACTCCGTTTATTACTTCGACGAGTTCTAGTCCAGGGTAGTCCAAGATGAGGATACCTCTTCTGACGACGTTGACGAGGACAAGTTTTACGCGGACCTCCACAGAGAGAAAGACGTGGTAACGGTGGCTGCCCAAGCCGTGGAGGCTGGCGACATTCCCAACACTTCTGGTGCGAGACTAGTTGAAATGTCAACTTCGGGTCGCGATGGTGAGGACGCTGAGGAGGAGGAGGAAGAGGAGGAAGAGGATGATGATGGAGCGGGTGAAGACGGGACGTATGAAGCGAGCGAACTGGAATCTCGTGTACTGTTAGACGAACAACGCCGTTGTGAATTCTTGGAGTATTTCGGGTGACCCGGGGAGCATGAGATTGTCCCCGTCGGGGATGAGGGTTCTATTACGAGTGCGCCAGTAGGGTGCATAGCGGTCTACCTGAAGATGGCTGACTTCGAGTTCAGGGCGCCATACCCCAACTTTACGACCTCACTTTTGAACGAGCTCAACCTTGCCTCGGCTTAAGTGACTCCCAACACATAGGCCATGATCACACATTTCTTATGTGTAAGGTATATGGGGTGACGCCTATTCTGGTGTTGTGGTTCACGGTGTCGGAGAGCGTGAACAAGGGCCTGGACTTGAACGACTTCTTCTACATCTTGGAGAGGTCCCGCTATGTTGTGGGCTTGCTTAAGATAAGCCCAGTCGCGAAGTGGAAAGACTCATTTGTTATTTTTGGAAGATTGATGGGGGGTGGGATCTGCCGGAGTGGAACTTCCGCGATGAGGAACAACGTCGATATCAAAATAGGACTCGCCTTCCCCTATGGAAGGCTGACCAGGATGCACTAGCCTTTTTCACGTATTCTGGGAAGCATCCGTCATGGAAATCCACGAAGTCAGTAAAGTTCCCTCACTTCGGGCGTCCTTTGATAAGATGGTTCAAGAACCTGCTCTTCATGACTGCGATGGGGTTGATCCGTGCTGAAGACCCCGGTATTTTACTTGCAAACTTTTCCTTTTTTGCGTTAGCTTCATTCCTTTATATGCAAACAGACCTTTCTTTTATTTTTAGAACAAGCCAAGGCAGAGCTTAGGTCGAAGGGAAATAAGGGAAAAGATCGGATCGGTGAATCTGACGCCAGCCAATTTTGAAAAAGGATCCTTCGTGGGCTCGGCTTCAAGGTGACCCTTACACAAATGGATGAGTTGGTAAGTCTGTTATTCCGATGTCATTTTTCGTTAGCTTTTGCCACGCCATTTCATTAATCATTTAATAATCTCGTTGATTTTAGAACTCCCTTGCCGTTCCCTTGGTTTGTCCCCGGTTGACTGCCAAGAAGAATTCCAAGAGAGCGTTGAGCTTGGTATCTTTGGCGACCCCAGCCACTCCGAAAGTCAGTGGCTCAACGCTGGTTCCAACACCGGTCAAGGCTGGAGGGACCTCCCAAGGTCCCGAGGCGACTGATGTCCTTGGGCCTGAGGGGGATGCTTTAGTCTGTGGTGATAACCTTATTGACATGGACCGTAGGGGTCAGCCCAGCAAGAGGCGAAGTAAATATGACCCGGCTCCTTTTTCCAAAGAGGATGAGAGATGCAAAGCAACCCATGAATTCTGTTGTGACCCCAGCTCTGAAATCTTCCCTCGTGGAGCTCTCGCTTGGTGGAGCTCCCGCCTCGACCTAGCCCATCTTTTTTAAGCAGCCTGGTGGGGTCAGGTCCCGATCGGTACGGTCTTTGATGCGAAAGACCGTGGCGTTGGAGGACCTTGACACCCTCAAGTCTGACCCGAACTTCACCTGTGGTCAGCTAGTTCAAACGGGTCATCAGGTACTATTTATTTTCTCTTCTATTGTTCCGATTTAATCTTCTTTCTTCTAACATTTATTACTTCGTGCAGAACTATTGTAACACCCCAAGTATAGTTGTCCCACATCGGTAGAATGTGAGGAGCTGAGCTAGTTTATAAGAGTTTCAGACCAACTACTAAAAGAACAAGGCCTTCTCATTTTGGGCTTAAATGGCAGATTATGGGCCCGGGGGGACTTCCCATCTTATTGGGTTATGTTGTGACAGTAGTTGGGATGGACTGTTACAGATGGTATCAGACCGACCCTACGACCGCGTGCTCCGCTTATGGCCAGAGAGCCCAGTGCAGCCGTCTAGCGAGAATAGATTCTGGGGCAGATGAGTGCCCAAGGACGCAACGAGGACATTGTATTCCTTAACTGGGGGAGCTGGTAACACCCCAAGTATAGTTGTCTCACATTGGTAGAATGTGAGGAGCTGAGCTAGTTTATAAGAGTTTCAGACCAACTACTAAAACAACAAGGCCTTCCCCTTTTGGGCTCAAGTGGTAGATTATGGGCCCAGGGTGGACTTCCCATCTTATTGGGTAGTGTTGTGGTAGTAGTTGGGCTTGTCTGTCACAACTACATCCTGGCGACCCATTTCGACCGCGCCCTTGCTTAGAGCGAGGTGAGAATCCGCAAGCTCGAGGAGCAACTAAGGAACAAGGATGGGGCCATTGCTTGTGCCCTCGAGGAGGTTGAGGAGAAGGTTCGGGTTGCATTGGCCTCCAAGGATGTGGAGCTCCAGTTGGTTAATGAGAAGCTCGCCCAAGTGGAGGGGGATATCGTTGCTGTGCGGGCTGACCTTGAGGCTTCTCGAAAGAAGCAAGCTGACTTGTCCAGCCTCATCAAGCGGTGCAGTGATGATCTGATCAAAAAGGCTAGCGAGGTGGACACTTTATGGAAGAATTCCATAAGGGAGGTGTTCAAGACCGACCAGGGGTTCAGGGCCGCATGCTTGAGGGTCGTCCTTTCCCATGCGATTCTTTTCGAGCAAGAGAGGCTGAAGGTTAAGCATGCTGACTTGTTGGCATATGATGTATGGAAGGAATTCGGCGAGGCAAGGTCGGAAGATGCTGAAAGTGAGGTCGATGGTAGGCAGGAGCAGGGACAAGAGCAGGAACAAGGTCAGGAGGTTTAGGGTTGAGCTTAAAAGAAACATAGCGATGTGAGTAATAGAACTTTTATTCATGGTTGTTTGGGGGTGCTGGTCCCATTTCTAATTCGATGGTGTACTAGACAAAACTGAGCTGTTTGGGGGTGCTCACCCCATTCTTAAGTTGTATTATATGGCTATTTGGGGGTGTCGACCCTGTTTCACTTCATCATGAGTGAATAAAAAAATAAAAGGGCTTCTTGGGGGTGCCCACCCTTTATGCGACCTCATGATAGATGTGCATTTTGAGAGAGAGTCTAAATATAGAACATTCTCAAGTTGTTAATGTTTCAAGGTCGCTCCAGCTTCCTTTCATTCATGTCTTCGAGATGGTATTTGCCAG
Source organism: Kewa caespitosa (assembly GCA_900322205.1). Lineage (NCBI taxonomy): Eukaryota > Viridiplantae > Streptophyta > Magnoliopsida > Caryophyllales > Kewaceae > Kewa > Kewa caespitosa. The sequence continues at coordinate 21,815 of ONZA01015727.1, read as the reverse complement.
GTCGCACTACTTCAGTTATCTTGTATGGCCCTTCCCAGATCGCAGAGAGCTTTCCGTCTTCGTTCTGTTTTCCTGTGGATTCGGTCTTCCGGCTGACGAGGTCACCAACCCTAAAGTTTTTCAACTTGACCCTTAGATTGTAGGCCCTTGCCATGCGCTGTTTGTAGATCTCCATGCGAAGTAATGCATTACCTCGCACCTCAGGGCGTAGGTCGAGGTTACGTCTCAGCTTCAGTTCATTCTTGGCCTCGCTGGATCCTTTCACGCGAGGGCTTTCAAGGGTGAGATCGATAGGTAGTATCACCTCACTACCATATACAAGCATAAAAGGGATTTCTCCAGTTGTGGCCTTGGCGGTGGTTCTTGTGGCCCGTAGCACCTGAACTAGTTCTCAGCCCACAACCCTTTGGCCTTATTCAGCTTCTTCTTGAGCCCGTTGACAATGATTTTGTTGCTTGATTCGATCTGACCGTTACACTGGGGTCGTGCAACATCAGTGAGTCGACATTGTACTCCTAGCTGAGAGAGCCAGTCAGTAAGTCTGGGTGTATTGAACTAACGACCATTGTCTAACATTATGCTTCTAGGGGTGCCAAAGTGGGATAAGATGTTTTCTTTGATGCATTTCATCACGTCGGCATCGGTAATAGTTCTCACAACTTTGACCTCAATCCACTTTTTGAAGTAGTCTATTGCGATAATTCAGAATTTGAGCTGACCTGGGGCAATAGGGAACGGGTCTAGGATGTTCATGCCCCACGGGCTAAAGGGTAGTGTCTCCAAAATGGGTGAGAGCTCAGTGACTGGGTGTCTTGGGACTGGGGAGTGATGTTGGCATTTTTCGCAGGTGAGTGCCAGTTCAGCTGCGACTCCTTGTATAGTTGGCCAATAAAAACCAAGTCTGAGCGCCTTGGTAGCCAACGTAAGACCTCCATGGTGAGTCCCACATATTCCTTTATGTAGATCTTGCAAAATCTTTTTTCCTTGAGTTCGCGAGACACATTTCAGCAATGTGTTGAAGTAACTTTTCTTGTACAAGACCCCTTCTCGGTACACGAACCATTTACTTTTCGTCTTCAGCTTCTTCACCTCTTTTGGGTCATCTGGCGACTGATCATCGTGGAGCCAAGCGACAATTGGGGCCATCTAGTTGTCACTTCGGTCTAGGATATTCACCTCTCTCGCGGACTCGACGTCTATGCTCTTCTTCTCGAGTTCTTCCCAAAAGATATTCCGCGAGAAACCTGAGATCGCCGAACTGGCAAGGCGAGCCAGGGCGTCGGCATGCTGATATTTTGACCTCAGTATGTGGAGTAACTCAACCTCTTCAAACTTCAAAAGCTCAGTTTTAACCTCAACAGGTAGGCTTTTATGCTGCCTTGTCTCGCCTCGTAGTCACCTGACACTTGGGAGACCACGAGCTGCAATTCCATCTTTACCTTGAGCTTTCTTGCTCCCGCTGCTTTGGCCATGCTCAGACCACCAAGTAGAGCTTCATATTCCACCTCGTTGTTCGAGGCCATGAACTTAAACCTCATGGCGTATTCAAAAACATCCCCTTCAGATGAAGTGATGACAATACCGGCTCCACTGCCGTTCTTGCATGATGAGCCATCAACGCTGATTTCCCAACTCTTAGTCTAGTACATCGGTTGCTCTGTTATCGGGGTGATTTCAGCTACGAAGTCATCTAGGGCCTGGCTCTTGATAGCCCTACGTGGTTCATAGGTGATGTCATAATCTGTGAGCTCATGAGGCCACGCTTGCGGCCTCCTAAATGAGACAAATTTGCCCAAAATTTTCTTTAGCGGCTGATTGGTCAAAATAGTGATGGGGTGGGAGCTGATGTACTGCCTCAAATTTGTCAAACTGATTACAAGTCCTAACGCAAAGTTCTCCGTAATGGAGTATCAAAATTCTGGGCCGTTAGGGCATGGTTGGAAAAATAGTCAAGGACATGAGTTTTCCTGTCTTCTCGAACGAGAACTTATGCTACCGCATGATATGACGCTGCCAGGTACATGAATAGGGTCTCACCCGGGATAGGTGAGGCAATGCGAGGTAGAGATCTCAGGTAATCCTTCTGCCTTTCAAATACCGATTTAGCTTCTTCGCTCCACTCAAATTGGGCTCATTTCCTCAGGGTGGCAAAGAACGTTGCACACTTGTCAGCGGCCCTAGACATCAAGCAATTAAAGGCAGCGATGCAACCTGTCAGCTATTGATCCGTTGCGACCTTGCTCTTGGCTATTAGGTCATCGACGTACGCTTTCGAATTTCGGCCACTCTCTTGCTAAAAACTTTCTGAATCAACCTTTGAAATGTGGCCCCATGTACGATCTACTGCCCTCCCGCTTGGCGTGGTGCCGAGGCGGAAGTTGAAAAAGGCGCTCGTATCCCCCACGGAATAAGGTGCGTGTATAGGGGTAAAGTTTTCATTTTTTCTAATGTGCGAAATGGCACAATTGGGGTGCTTGGAGTTGCACCTTATTTTAGAAAAAATTAGGAAACCATCTTTTGACTCTTTTATTCTTCGAAACAAAGTCTAGATTCGAGGGCAATGGTACAAATTAGATGTGGAATGCATCCAAATTGCTCGTACTTACGAACGACCACTACTTGCGAATTAGAACTTTTTGTAAATTCGATGTGGTTCCAAAAGTGAATTAACCTAAATGTTTTCTAAGTCATTCATCATTCATTTTACTTAGGTAATCACTTTTTAGCATGGATTATTCATTTGTCCATAATCACCAAATAATTAAATAAATATGTCCATGGGATTAAAGTGTTACCGAATGGGC
>ONZA01015719.1:22748-36013 GCA_900322205.1 Kewa caespitosa | reverse complement strand
AACCAATTGAAACTCCTTTGTAAAAATGTATCTCAATCTAGTTAGTGGTAAGCAAAATTGATTGGTGTAATCATACATGACTTTCAATTATTAAGAGCTGCGGTTGTAATTGTTGTTCAAATTTAACGCTTTTTAACTTTCGTTAGCAGTTTAACCCTATTTCTGTTTCAATTGATGAATCAATTGGCTTTATAATAAGAATTGGATGATGTTTGGGTTAAATACCCTCAATTTTGTCAATTTTAGTCATACTCGACTTTTAAATAAAATGAATTACAGTCGCAGTTGCCTTTCATGTTTAATGCTTTTTAACGATCGTTATTGTTTTTAAGCGTATTTCTCTTACAATTGACAACCAGATTATAATATTTTTTATAATATAATCAATTTTATGTTTATAATTCAAAAATATTGATCGTTTCAGACAAACTAGGCTTTTGAACAATTAGAACTGCGGTTGCAATTTTTTTCACATTTAACGCTTATGAACGATCGTTAGAGTTTTAAGCCTATTTGCCTTTTAGTTGACGAACAAACTTCAATTAGTTCTTGAAATCAAAACATTTTTTGATTATGTACAACAAATTACTATCTATTTAACCACAAACGGCTTTAAAAAATGAGAATTGCGAATGCAATGGCTGTTAAAATCTAACACTTATTGACGATCATTTGTGTTTTAAGCGCATTTCTCTTAAAATTGGCTTTACGATAAAAAGAATTTCTGTTGCAATTGCTTTCCGTATGTAACGCTTTTTGACAATTGTTAGCGTTATAAACATATTTCTCTTTCAATTGTCAAAGCAATTAAAAATATTTTCAAACTGAATCATGCTTAGGATAGATATAAACAATTTTGATGATTTCAATCATAATCGGCTTTCAAGTAAGATGAATTGCGGTTGCAATTGCTGTTCACATTTAACGCTTTTTGACGATTAATAGTGTTTTAAGCCTATTTCTCTTTCAATTAGAAAGCCAATTGAAGTTATTTTGTAAAATTGGATCCCGCACTCATTAGTTATAAACAAAATTGATTTTTTAAATCACATTCGGCTTTCAAATATTAAAAATCGTTTTTGTAATTTGTGTTCATATTCAACGCTTTTTTAATGATCGTTAGCGTTTTAAGCCTATTTCTCTTTTAATTGACGAATAAATTCCTCTTATTTTAAGAACTTAATTAGTTTTTGTTTGATATCATCTTTGATGATTTAAATCATACTAGACTTTTAAATAAAATAAATTACGGTTGAATTGCCTTACATGTTTAACGCTTTTTAACTATCGTTACTATTTTAAGCGTATTCCTCTTTAAATTGATTAACCCATTGAAAGTGCTTTATAGAAAGGGAAAATGTTAAGGTTAGATACAAAAAAAAATTAATGATTGCAATCATTCTTGGCTTACAATAGAAAGAATTTCTGTTGCAATTACTTTTCATATTTAACGCTTTTTAACAATCGTTAGCGTTGTAAGCGTACTTCTCTTTCAGTTGGCAAAGCAATTGAAACTACTCTTTAAAATTGGTTCATGTTCAGGTTAGATATAACCAATTTTTATTATTTTAATAATAAACGTCTTTGAAGTAAGAAGAATTGCGGTTGCGATTGCTGTTCGTATTTAACGCTTTTTGACGATCGATAGTGTTTTAAGCCTATTTCCCATTCTGTTGAGAAACAATTAAAATTCTTTTTGTAATATTGAATCTCGTTCTGATTAGTTTTCAACAAAACTGATTATTTTCAACATACTCCGCTTGCAAATATAAAAAATTGTGGTTGTAATTGGTTTCCTTAGTTGACGCTTTTTAACGATCATTTGCGTTTTAAGCGTATTTCTCTTTAAGTTTACTAAACCATTGAAACTGTTATATAAAAATAGAACATATACACATGATATAACAACTAAATTGATCTTTTCAATTATACTTTGATCTACGGTAAAAAGAATCTTTGATACAATTGCTTTTCATATATAACGCTTTTTTACCATCATAAAGCGTCATAAACGTATTTCTCATTCAATTGTCAAAGAAATTGAAAGTAGTATTTCAAATTGAATCATGATAAGGTTAGATATAACAAATTTTGATGTTTTCATTCATATCTGGCTTTCATGTAAGAAGAATTGCGGTCAAAACAATCTCTGTTACAATTGCTTTATACATTCAACGCTTTTTGACGATCGTTAACGTTATAAACGTATATCTCTTTCAATTGTCCAATAAATTGAAAATATTATTCCGAATTGAATCATGGTGTGGTTCGATATAACCAATTTTTATGATTTCAATCGTAATCGATTTTCAAGTAACAATAATTGCTCTTCGTATTTAACGCTTTTTGATGCTCGAGAGTGTTTTAAGACTATATCTCTTTCAGTTGACAAACAATTGAAATTCTTTTCTGATACTGGATCTTGTTCTGCTTAGTCATAAACAAAATTGATTATTTTAAACATACTAGGCTTTCAAATATTAAAATCACAGTCATAATTTGTGTTCATATTAGCTGTTAGTATTTTACGCTTTTTTGACGATCGATAGTGCTTTAAGCCTATTTCTCTTTCAATTGAAAAACCAATTGAAACTCTTTTGTAAAATTGGATCTCATTCGGGTTATCTATCCATGAAATTGATTATAGTAATTATACTCAACTTTAAAATATTATAAATCGCGGTCGTAATTTCTGTTCACATTTAACGCTTTTTAACGATCAAAAGCGTTTTAAGCCTATTTCTCTTTCATTTGACGAAAAATTGCAGTTATTTTAAGAATTGTATCACTTTTCCATTATATAACATCAATTTTGATGATTTTAATCATGATTGACTTTTGAATAAAATGAATTTTGGTCGCAATTCCCCTTGAAGTTTAATGCTTTTTAACGATCGTCATTCTTTTAAGTGTTTTTCTCTTTAAATTGACTAACACATAGAAACCATTTTCTCAAAAGGGAACATGTTCAGGTTAGATACAATGAAATTGATCATTTTAGTCATACTTGCCTTTATGATAAAAAAGAATTTCTGTTGCAATTGCTTTTCATATTTAACGCTTTTTGACAATCGTAAGCATTACAGGCTTATTTCTATTTCAATTGGCAACGCAATTGAAACTATTTTTTCAAATTGGATAATAATCTGGTTAGATATGAGAAGTTTTGATGATTTCAATCATAATCGGTTTTCAAGTAAGAAGAATTGCGGCTGCAATTGCTGTTCGTATTCAACGCTCTTTGGCGATTGATAACGTCTTAAGCCTATTTCTCAATCAATTGAAAAACCAATAGAAGTTCTTTTGTAAAATTGGATCTCGTTGTGGTTAGTTATCATCAAATTTGATTATTTTTTTCAGAGTGGGCTTTTAAACATTAAAAAATGTGGTTGTAATTGATGTTCATATTTGACACTTTTTAACTATCATTAGAATTTAAGTGTATTTCTCTTTCAATTGATGAACCAATTGAAACTAATATTTTAAATTGCATCATGTTATGGACAGATATAAATAATTGCACCTATGTAAATAATTCTAGGCTTTCAAAAAATAATACTTGGGGCTTTAATGGCTATTCATATTTATCGCTTTGAAACCATCGTTAGCATTTTAAGCCTTTTTCTCTTTCAATCGATGAACCAATAGATTCTGTTTTAAAAATTTGATCATGTTTTGAACAAATACAAAAAAAATTGATCATTTATATTGACCTTCATTTTCAAATAATAAGAATCGTGGTTTCAATTGCTTTTCATAGTTAACGTTGTTTAACGATTCTCATCGTTTTAAGCCTATTTGTTTAACATTTAACGAACCAATTAAACTTACATTTTTAAAATTAGAAAGTTGATGATTTTATATCAACAATTTTTGTCATATAAAATCATACTCGGCTTTAAAATAACAAGAGTTTAATGTTGAATTGCTGTTCATATTTACTGCTTTTGAACGATTGTAGCGTATTAAGCATATATCTCTTTCAATTGACAAACCATTTGAAACTATTTTTTTTTAAATAACGGAACATGTTTTGGTTAGATACAGCCATTATTTATTATTTAAATCATATTGGGGAAACAAATTATAAGAATTGTGGTTGCAATTGCTTTCCATATTTATCTCTTTTTAACGATCGAAAGTGTTTTAAACCTATTTATCTTTCAATTGAAAAACGAATTCAAATTATTTTCTAAAATTTTATCCCCTTCTGGTTAAGTATAAACAAAATTTAATAATTTAATCATACTTGGCTTTCAAAAATTAAGAATTGCGGTTTTAATTTGTTTTCATATTTAAGTTTTTACTGAATGTTAGAATTTTAAGCCTATTTCTCTTTCAATTGACGAATATATTGCATTTATTTTGAGATCTGGAAAAGGATTGGCTTAGATACCATCAATTTTGATGATTTTAATCATACTCAACTTTTCAATAAAATGAATTACGGTCGCAATTACCTTTGATGTCTAACGCTTTTCAACGATCGTTATTGTTTTAAGCGTATTTATCTTGGAATTGACAAACCCATTGCAACTATTTAATAATAAGGGAATATTATTGGGTTAGATACCAAAAACATTGATCATTTCAATCATATATGGCTTTACTTTAAAAAGAATATTTGTTGCAATTGCTTTTCATATTCAACGCTCTTTGACTTTCGTTAGCGTCATAAGTGTATTTCTCTTTAATTTTGCAAAGCAGGTGTAACTTTTTTTTCAAATTAGATCATATTTCATTTAGGTATGACCAATTTTGATGATTTCAATCATAATCGGCTTTCATGTAAGAAGTATTGCGGTTGCAATTGCTGTTCGTATGAACGCTGTTTGACGATCGAGAGTGTTTTAAGTCTATTTCTCATTCATTTGAAAAACCAATTGAAGTTCTTTCGTAAATTTGGATCTCGTTCTGGTTATTTATCAAGAAAATTGACTTTTTAAAACATACTTGGCTTTGAAATTTTAAAAATTGCGGTTGTAATTTGTGTTCATATTTGACGCTTTTAACGATCGTTTTCGTTTTAAACGTATTTCTCTTTAAATTGAACAATCCATTGAAACTATTTTATGTACACGGAACAAGTTCAGGTTAGATGCCAAAATAACTGATCATTTCAATCATACTTGGCTTTAGGATAAAAAGAATCTGTGTTTCACTTGCTTTTCATAATCAAAGCTTTTTGACGATCGTTAGCGTTATAACCGTATTTCTCTTTCAATTGTCAAAGCAATTGAAAATATTTTAAAACTAAATCATGCTCTGGTTAGATATAACCAATTTTGATGATTAAATCATAATCAACTATCAAGTAAGATGAATTGCGGTTGCGGTTGTTGTTTGTATTTAACGCTTTTTGACTATTGATAAAGCTTTCAGCCTATTTCTCTCTTAATTATAAATCCAATGGAAATTCTTTTGTAAATTTGGATACCATTCTGGTTATTTGTCAACGAAATTGATTATATTAATCATACTCGGCTTTTCAAGTATTAAAAATTAAGGTTGTAATTTGTGTTCATATTTAACACTTTTTTAACGATCGTTAGCGTTTTAAGACTCATTTCTCTTTCAATTGACGAATCAATTGCATTTATTTTCAGAATTGGATCAGTTTTAGGTTAGATAACATCAAATATGATGAATTCAATCATACTTGACTTTTAAATAAAATGAATTACGGGTAAAAATTTCCTTTCATGTTTTACGCTTTTTAACGACCGTTACTGTTTTAAGCGTATTTCTTTTTATATTGACTTACCCATTTAAAGTACATTAACAAAATTGATAATTTTGTTTTTATTTGTTAACTGGGCCAATGTTGGGGGTAGCCAACCAGGCCTGGCCCAACACTTCAATGGGCTGAGCAATTGGAGAGGAGGGGGGAGTGGGTAATTAACCTTCCTCCAAATGCTCCTACTTGGAATTGAACCCCTACCACTAGTGTGGAAGGTGGTTCTCAAACCACTAGCCCAAGCCTTGCTTGGAAAAAAAAAAGAAAAAAAAAAGAAAAAGAAAAAAAAGTGATAATGTTATGGTTAGATACCAATAAAATTAATCATTTCAATCATTATTGGCTTTACGATAAAAAGAATCTTCGTTGCAATTGCTTTTCATATTTAACGCTTTTTGACGATCGCCAGCGTTATAAGCGTATTTCTCTTTTAATTATCAATGTGACTTAAAATATTTTGATGTGAATTCGTTCTCTACTCTCACACACTTACAAGGTTCTTTTTGTTTTTATTTTATTTTATTTTATTTATGTGGCTAAAAATAATGAAAAACAATTAAGATATGAACTTCCATACCACTTGCCTCTCACAAACCGTCCTAAAGAGCTAGTTCCCAGCCTATCTCCAAGAACAAGTGGTTATACTCGCATCTCACAAGTGTAGCTACTGGAATCTCTCAAGTAGAGTTTTCTTTGAATGTTTTAAACAAGGAAAACGTTCACAAGAACAAGTTTGTCTTTTTAATCTCTGAATGAATCTTATTGAATGATAATGAAGCCTTTAAATAGGCTAAAAGAAATTGTAATTAGATCCCAAAGGAGTCGTAACCGACCTAGGAATGAAAAAACACGTTTAGGAAACATAGGACTTTCCTAAACGATATCGCCGCACGTTACACAAAAAGGAAAGTATATTTACTACTCTAACTTCGAATGTAAATAACACTAGTTAGTTATGTTAAGTCTCCTATTACACTTAGGAAAGCAATAAAGAAAGATATTCCAACCTTAAAACAGTTGGATAAGATCAATTCCTTTCCAAGATTCGATCTGGTAAATCATTCAACGCGTTTTTCTTTTGTCTCAAGGAATTGTTCCTTCATCTTGATAACTCTTAGGCCTTCCATGGTCGCCCTTGTATCATACTTTTACAAACTGAATCATGCTCTTATTAGATATAACCAATTTTAATGATTTCAATCATAATCATCTTCCAAGTAAGAAGAATTGTGGCTGCAACTGCTATTAGTAGTTAACGCTTTTTGACGATCGATAGTGTTTATAAGCCTATTTCTCTTTCAATTGAAAAAAACAATTAAAATTCTTTTATTAATTGCTCTTGTTCTAGATAGCCATCAACAAAATTGATTATTTCAATCATACTCGGCTTTCTAATATTAAAAATTGCGGTTGTAATTTTTTGTTCACATTTAACGCTTTTTAACGATCGTTAACGTTTTAAACCTTTTTCTCTTTCAATTGATGAATAATTACAATTATTTTAAGAATTGGATCATGTTTACATTAGATGCAACTTTTGAATATTTTAATCATGCTTGACTTTTAAATAAAATGGATTTTGGTCGCTATTGCCTTTCATGTTCAACGCTTCTTAACGATCGTTGTTTTTTTAACCGTATTTATTTTTAAATTGCTTAACCCATTGAAACTATTTTATATAAAGGGAACATGTTAAGGTTATATATCTAATAAACTGATCATTTCAGTCATACTTGTCTTTACGATAAAAAGACATTTTGTTGCAATTGTTATTCACATTTAATGCTTTTTGACAATCGTTATCGTCATAAGCTTATTTCTTCTACAATCGGCAAAGCAATTGGCAATATTTTTTCAAATTAGATCATGTTCTGGTTATATATGACAATTTGTGATGATTTCAATAATAATTGGATTTCAATGAAAGAAGAATTGCGGTTGCAATTGTTTTTCGTATTTATTGTTTTTCGACAATCGATTATGTTTTTAAGCCTATTTCTCTTTCAATTGAAAAACCAATAGAAATTCATTTGTAAAAATGGATCACGTTCTGCTTAGTTATCAAAAACTTTATTATTTTAATCAAACCCAGCTTTAAAATATAAAGAATTGCGGTTGTAATTGGTGTTCACATTTGACACTTTTGAAGGATAGTTAGCGTTTTAAGCGTATTTCTCTTTGAATTGATGAACCAATTGAATCTAACATTTTAAATTGCATCATTTTATATTTAGATATAAACATTCATGGTTATTTAAATCATCCTAGGCTTTAAAAAATTAATACTTGTGGCTGCATTAGCTGTTCATATTTAGCGCTATTAAATGATCGTTAGCGTTTTAAGCCTATTTCTCTTTCAGTTGACGAACCAATAGAATCTAATTTTAAAAGGAACCTGTTTTGAACAAAAACCAAAAATATTGACCATTTCAATTGAACTCCATATTGAAATAATAAGAATTATGGTTTCAATCGCTTTTCATAGTTAACGTTGTTTAACGATCCTCATCATTTTAAGCCTATTTGTTTTACAATTGACGAACCAATTAAACTTACATTTTTGAAATTGGAAAATTTTTCATTTTACACCAACAACATCGATCATATAAATCACACACGGTTTTTAATTAACAAGAATTTCAGGTTGAGTTGTTGTTCCTATTTACTGCTTCTTGACGATTGTAGCATATTCTTATCTTGTTTGATCACATCAACGGAGAAAGAAAAGATATTTCTCTTTCAATTGACGAACTATTTGAAAGTAATTTTTTTTTTTAAATGGAACATGTTCTTGTTAGATACAACCAATATTGATTATTTAAATCACACTGGGGATTCAAATTATAAGATTTGCAGTTGCAATTGCTTTCCATATTTACCGCTTTTTAACAATCGAAAGTGTTTTAAACCTATTTATCTTTCAATTGAAAAACAAATTAAATTTATTTTTTAAAAATTGAAATCATTCTTGCTAGGTATACACAAGTTTTATTACTTAAATCCTACATTGCTTTAAAAAATAAAGAATTGTGGTAGTAGTTTGTGTTAATATTTAACGCATTTCTAAATATAGTTAGCGTTTTAAGCCTATTTCTCTTTCAATTGACTAATCTATTGCATTTACTTTGAAAAATGGATCCATTTTGGTTATATAACATCAATTTTATATGATTTAATCACACTCAACTTTTAAATTATATGAATTACGGTCGTAATCGCCTTTCATGTTTAACGCTTTTTAACGATCGTTATTGTTTTAAGTGTTTTTCTCTTCAAATTGACAAACCCATTGAAACGCTTTTATAAAAATGGAATATGTTCAGCTTAGATAAAAAAAAACAATGATAATTTCAATCATATTGGCCTTTCTGATAAAGAGAAATTATGTTGCAATTCTTTTCATATTTAACGCTTTTTGACGATCGTTAACGCCATAAGCGTGTTTCTCTTTCAGTTGGCAAAGAAATTGGAAATATTTTTTTAAAATAGATCTTTTCCTGGTTAGATATGACCAATTTTGATGATTTCAATAATCGTCTTTCAAGGAAGAAGAATTTTGGTTGCATGTGTTGTTCGTATTTAATGCTGTTTGACGATCGAGAGTGTTTTAAGCCTGTTTCTCTTTCAAATGATAAACCAATTGATATTATTTTGTAAAGTTGGATCTCTTTGTGGTAAGTTATCAACATAATTGATTATTTTAAACATATTGAGTTTTCAAATATTAAAAATAGAGGTTGTAATTTGTGTTCATATTTGACACTTTTTAACAATCGTTTGGGTTTTAAGTGTATTTCTCATTGAATTGAACCTATATTATAAAAGGGAACATGTTCAGGTTATATACCAATAAAAATGATCATTTCAATCATACTTGGATTTACGATTAAAAGAACTTTTGTTGCAATTTCTTTTCATATTTAACGCTTATTGACGATCGTCAGCGTTATTGACGTATTTCTCTTTCAATTGTCCAAGCAATTGAAAACTTTTTTTCAAAATGAATCAGGCTCTAGTTATATATTAACATTTTTGATGATTTCAATCTTAATCGGCTTTCTAGGAAGAAGAAGCGGCTGCAATTGTTGTTCGTATTTAACGCTTTCTAACGATTGATAGTGGTTTAAGCCTTTTTCTCTTTTAATTAAAAATCAAATCGAAATTATATTTTAAAATTGGGTCATTCTCTGGTTATTTATCAACAAAGGATGTCAAATATTTAAAAAAGCAGTTGTAATTTTTGTTCAAATTTGACGATTTTTTAACAATCGTTAGCATTTTAAGCCTATTATCTTTTAATTGACGAATCAATTGCATTTATTTTTAGAACTAGATCTTTATTTTTAGAACTAGATCAGGTTTGTGTTATATACCACCAAATTCTATGATTTCAATCATATTCGATATTTGAATAAATTGAATATCGGTCGCAATCGCCGTTCATGTTTAACGCTTTTTAACGATCGTTACTATTTTAAATGTATTTCTCTTTAAATTTACTAACACATCGAAAAACTTTATAAAAATGGAAAATTTTCAGGTTATATACCAAAAAAGTTAATCATTTCAATCATACTTGGCTTTACAATGAAAAGAGTATCTGTTGCAATTACCTTTCATATATAACGCTTTTTGACGATCGTTAGCATTGTAAGCGTATTTCACTTTCAATTGGCAAAGAAATTGAAACTATGCTTCCAAATTGGTTTATATTCTGGTTATGTTTGACCAATTTTGATAATTTCAATCATAATCGGCTTTCAAGTAAGAAGAATTGCGGTTGCAATTGTTGTTCGTATTTAACGCTTTTTGACGATTCGAAATTGTTTTAAGCCTATTTCTCTTTCCATTAAAAATCCAATGGATAATTGCAGTTATCGTCAGATTTTGTTCTTGTTTGCATCAGATATAATAAATTTTCATGATTTTAATCATCATCGACTTTCGGTATCCGAGGAATAAGAATCGGCTAACAAAAAGGTGCGTGTCGCACTCACGAGCGGTCAAAATTTTTCTTTAGCTCGTTATATACGAGAAATTACAAAAAAAAGGCGAAGACTGGGCCAACTTACTGCTTGCAGCCATGGTGATTTTGACAGACAAGCCGAGATCATCTACTTTAGAAGCTGCTTTTCCCTTTAGGCCTTTTCTTTTAATCAGACCGGTCTTTAAACAAAGATCATATTTTCAAAGCTTCCATCCTTGCGTCTACTTTATTCATGCACATTAAGGACTTAGAAGACCGTTACATCTNCGTCTCAGCTATGGAAAAGAAAATGAATTACGGTCGCAATTGCCTTTCATGTTTAACGTTGTTTAACGATCTTTATTCTCTTAAGCGTATTTTACTTTAAACTGACTAGCCCATTGAAAATATTTTGTGCAAAGGGAAAATGTTTAGGTTAGATACCCACAAAATTGATCATTTCATTCATACTTTACTTTACGATGAAAAAGAATTTATGTTGCAATTTCTTTCAATATTTAACGCTTTTTGACGATCATTAGCGTTAAATGCTTATTTCTCTTTTAATTGGAAAAGCGCATTTCTCTTAAAATTAACGAACCTTTTGAAAATAGTTTTTAAAATTGGAGCTTTTTCTATTTGGATGCAACCAATATTTATTATTTAAATCATACTTTGAATTCAAATTATAAGAATTGCGATTGCAATTGCAATTGCTTTCCATATTCATCGCTTTTCAACGATCGAAAATGTTTTAAACCTATATATCTTACAATTGAAAAATGAATTGAAATTAGTTTCAAATTTGATCTCTTTCTGGCTACGTCTAAACAAAATTGATTATTTTAATCATACTTGACTTTAAAATATTAGGAATTGCGATTGTAATTTGTGTTCTTATTCAACGTTTGTTTAACAATTGCTAGCGTTTTAAGCCTACTTCTCTTTTAATTGACCAATCAATTGCATTGATTTATAGAACCGGATTAGGTTTGGGTTAGATACCATTAATTTTGATTATTTTAATCATACTCAACTTTTAAATGAATTATGGTCGAAATCGCCTTTCATGTTGAATGCTTTTTGACGATCGTTATGTTTTAAGCGTATTTCTCTTTAAATTGACTATCCCATTGAAACTATTTTATAAAAAGAAAACATGTTCTTGTTAGATACAAACATAAATAATCATTTCGATCATACTTCGCATTACGATAAAAAGAATTTTTGTCGCAATTGCTTTTCTTGTTTAACGCTTTTTGACGATCGTTAGCGTTCTAAGCGTATTTCTCTTTCATTTGTCAAATCAATTGAAATTTCTTTCTTTAAAATGAATCATGTTCTGCTTAGGTATAAAAAAGAAGAATTGCGGTTGCAATTGTTGTTCATATTTAATGCTTTTTGACGATCGATAGTGTTTTAAGCCTATTTCTCTTTCAATTAAAAATCTGATTCAAATGCTTTTGTGAAATTGGACCTCATTCTGGTTAGTTATCAAGAAAATTGATAATTTTAATCATACTCAGCTTTCAAATATTAAAACTCATGGTTGTAATTTCTGTTCATGTTTAACCATTTTTAACGATCATTAGCATTTTAAGCCTATTTATCTTTCAATTGATGAATAATTGCTGTTTTCTTCAGAATTGGATCATGATTTTGTTAGATACCATCAATTTTTGATTATTTCAATCATGTCAGACTTTTAAATAAAATCAATTATGGTCGCAATCGCCTTTCATGTCTAATGCTTTTTAATGATCATTATTGTTTTAAGCGTTTTTCTCTTTAAATTGACTAACCCATTGAAACTTTTTTTTTTTAAAAAAAAAGGAACATATTCAGTTTAGATACCACAAATTTGATCACTTTAGTCATACTTGGCTTTATGATAAAAAGAATTTCTGTTGCAATTTCTTCTCATATTTTACGCTTTTTGATGATCCTTATCGTTATGAGCTTATTTCTCTTACAATTGGAAAAGCAATTGGAAACAGTTTCTGAAATTGGATCATGTTCAAGTTAGTTATGACATGTTTTGATGATTTCAATCATAATCAGCTTTAAAGTAAGAAGAACTGTGGTTGCGATTGCTATACATATTTAACGCTTTTTGAAATCGACATTGCTTTAAGCCTATTTCTCTTTCGGTTGAAAAACCAATTGAAATTATTTTACTCCCTCCGTCCTGAAAAGAAGTTTACATTTTACCAAAATGGGGTGTTCTAAAAAGAAGTTTACATTCCCTTATTTGGTGTGAATTTTCATGTGAAATTACTAGCAACCCCACTAGTAGGTCCCATTATATTCTAATTTACACCAAAAGTAAGGGCACTTTAGTAACTTTACCACATTTTCTTAATATTTGTGCCCAAAAGAAATGTAAACTTCTTTTTGGGACACAGGAAGTATAAAATTGGATCTCATTCTTGTTAGTTGTCAACAAAATTGATTATTTTAATCAGACTTTGCTTTCAAATATTAATAATTGTTGTTGTAATTGTTTTTCATATTTGACATTTTTTCACGATCGTTAGCATTTTAAGCGTATTTTTCTTTCAT